>SJXQ01004820.1:411535-465935 GCA_006408695.1 Aepyceros melampus | reverse complement strand
TGTGTGTGTGTGTGTGTGTGTGTGTGTGTGTGTGTTAGTCACTCAGTCACATCCGACTCTTTGAAACCCCATGGACTGTACCCTGCCAGGCTCCTCTGTCCATGGAATTCTCCAGGCAAGAATACTGGAGTGGGTTGCCATTCCTTTCTCTGGGCAGTTTTCCTGATCCAGGGATCGAACCTGAGTCTCCTGCATTCCAGACAGATTCTTTACCATCTGTGCACCAGGGAAATCCAGAACAATGGTATGTAACTAAATATAACCATGAGCATGATAAGTGGTGGGAGACCTATGGCTCTTGGCATTCTAAGGTCTGCTTAGACACAGATCATTGTGAATACTTTTGAAGAAGGCAGGCTGCAGTCTCTAACTGGAGGGGCTGGACCCTGATGAGTTAGAGAAAGTGTTCAGTAACCTCCTCCCAGCAAATGTCTATATCAACATTTCTCAGAAATCTGCATGGGCTCCAACATGAATAGTGTGTGTGCGCTCAGTCCTGTCCAGTTTTTTGTGATCCCAAGGACTGTAGCCCACCAGGCTCCTCTGCATGGATTTTCTAGAAAAGAATACTGGTGTGGGTTGCCATTTACTACTCCAGGGAAACATCCCAACCCAAGGATCAAACCTGCATTTCTAGCATCTCCTGCAGTGGCAGGCAGATTCTTTATCACTGTACCACCACCTAGGAAGCCCCCCAAGTCAGTGAGTTCCACGCAAAAACTTAAAAGACGAGGAAGGCAAGAAACCTACCTAATTCTTAACCCTTTTAAGTAGAAATATCCTATTTGTGATCTATTAACTACAGTACTGAACAAAGCAAACAACTCTATTCAAATTCCACACAGTTATTTCCATTAATACTTAATTTCCATAAGAGTTTGATCATTCACGTGTCTGCCTCTAAAAACAACTAGTATGAAATGAAACGCCAATGAGAAATAAGTTCCAAACATTTATACCAGACAGTGCTTGTTGCAGTCTGAACACTTCTTCTACTGATAAACTCTGTGGAATTCTTTCCTTTTCTGTCATCATGTCACTCTGCTTCTCAGAATAAGGCTGTAATTTACTACATTCCAGTTTTAAACTTTCACATTCTTCAAGTATTTGTCTGTTTTCCACATTTAGTCTTTCTTGTTCCCTCCTCAAAACATCTCTGTCATTTTCTGCAGAAGATAGTTTTTTACTTATGTCTTTTATTTTTTTCTCAAGTTCTTCAATTATTTTTGTAGACTCTACTTTTTCAGCCTGTAGAACTTGAACAGTTTTATGCATCTCTTGAGTTTTAGAGTGATCAGTTACTGCAATTCCTGGGCCACCTAGGACATAAACATAAAATCAGGGACATATCAAATGTCAAGTATCAAGAGACATATAGCCTGCTATATACAACTAAAGATTCAACAGACTTCAGAACTTGAAAATCTTAAAAAGAAAAGTTAAAATAACAGTGAGGTAATACTACTCCTATTAGAATGGCCAAAATCAGAAGAACAGCACCAGCATATGCTCTTAAGCCACAGGGACTCTCATTTATGGCTTGTGTCCGAATGCAAAATGGTATAGCCAGTCCGGAAGAGCTTAATGATTTCTTACAATACTAAGAAATACAATATTCTTATCATATGATCCAGCCATCATACTCCTTCATATTCACCCAAAGGGGTTGAAAACTTATATTCACACAAAAACCTGAACAGTAATGTTTATGGTAGCTTTACTCATAACTGCTAAGACTTGAAAACCACCAAGATACTGTTCATGCATGCAAGCTAAGTCCATTCAGTTGTTCAGTAGGTGGATGATTAAAATCTGTGGCCTAGCCAACCAACAGAATATTATTCAGTGCTAAAAAGAAATGAACTATCAAGCCAGAAAAACATGAAGGAAACATCACCTGAAACTTATAATACAGTACATCAACTATACCTCAATAAAAAATTATTTTAAAAAACAGAGGAAGTTTAAATGTACATTACTAAGTGAAAGAAGTCCATCTGAAAAGGCTACCTATTATATGGTTCCAACTTTGTGACAATTCTGGAAAAGGGAAACAATTGCTAATTGCTAAGTCACTTCAGTCGTGTCCGACTCTGTGCAACCCCACAGACAGCAGCCCACCAGGCTCCCCCGTCCCTGGGGTTCTCCAGGCAAGAACACTGGAGTGGGTTGCCATTTCCTTCTCCAATGCATGAAAGCGAAAGGTGAAAGTGAAGTCGCTCAGTCAGGTCCAACTTAGCGACCCCATGGACTGAAGCCTACCAGGCTCCTCCATCCATGGGATTTTCCAGGCAAGAGTACTGGAGTGGGGTGCCACTGCCTTCTCCGAGGGAAACAATGAAGAAAATAAAAAGAATAGCTGTAAGGTTGGGATAGGGGAATGAACAGGCAGAGCACAGAGGATTTTTAGAGCAGTGAAAATACTCTGTATGATACAATGATACACATTTGTCCAAATCCATAAAATGTACACCACCAAATGTAAATCCTAAGATAAATATGGACTGTGGGTGACTATGATATGCCTTGGTAAAAAATGTACTATTCTGATGAGTAACGTAGACAGTGGGGGAGGCCATGCATGTGGGAGGATGAGGTATAACCAAGATCTCTGTACCTCCTCAATTTTGTTATAAATTTAAAGCTGCTCTAAAAAAAAATAGAGTCCTTTAAAAAAAAAAAGTTAAACTACTATAGTAAATAAAGCATTTTTAAATAGAGGAAAGATATTGTGCTGTGCTGTGCTTAGTAGCTCAGTAGTATCCAACTCTTTGAAACTCTATGGACTTCAGGCTCCTCTGTCCATGGGGATTCTCCAGGTAAGAACACTGTTTAACAGGCCACCATGACCTCTTCCAGGAGATCTTCCCAACCCAGGGATCAAACCTTCCCTGGCATTGCAGGCAGATTCTTTACAGCTGAGCCACAAGGGAAGCCCAAGAATACTGGAATAGGTAGCCTATCCCTTCTCCAGGGGAACTTACCAACCCAGGAATCAAATTGGGGTCTCCGACACTGCAGGCAGATTCTTTACCAGCTGAGCTACCAGGGAAGCCCCAGGAAAAATATTATTTGAAATCAAATACTAAAAGCCAAGGAGAAAAAACAACAACAACAACAACAACAACAACAAACAAATACTAAAAGCCTTTGTATCTGAGTCTGAAAAAAAGTGAAAACACACCAAACAATGCAAAGAAATCTCTGTTATAACTGTTTACCACAAAGGCAAAAGGACTTTTTCATTTTTGCAGAATCTTAACAATAGTGGTACCACTGCAAATTTCCAGCAGATGAGACGAACTAGTCATTTATTCATTCTTTAGAACTTAGACCAAGTTTATATCAGCTAGGTTTATCATTTAATACATTAAAATAAAATTAATAACCTTGTTGTAATAGATTTTCCAATTCTTCAATCCGATCCTCATAGTCACTTAATTCTTCTCGATGCCGACGAGTTATTTCTGTCAATTTCTGCTGATGTGCATTCTGCAATACTGACATTTCATGTTGATGGTTATCAATTTCCTGACTTCGATTCTGTTTAAGTTCCTTTAAAAAATTGAACAAGGTTAACCACATTTATAATAAATAACTTTAAGCTATTTCACTGTTGTCCAAAAGTCCTTATTATTAAAAATAATTCTCTGAACATGCTAAGGCTGAAAAAAATTTAAACACAGGCTTCAAATTTGGATAATTCTAAAAGACTCCACTCTTTCCTTCCTTGGGCCTTAAAAAGTTTCTCTACTTTTAATGAGGAAGCACCAGGAAGAAAGAACTGAAACAAAAAGCAAGCAACATCTCTTTTTCATTAGTATCTGTGACCATGAATTTCTCCTGCTACTGACATAGTCCACCAAGATCAGCATCCACCTCTGGCCAATCTGTTCCTGTTGCTGTCCTATTACAGCTGTTTTTTTGCTCAGCCTTTCTTCTCTCAGTCTTGATGGGACCCCTAAACTGTCAACCAAGATGTCTCACTACCCTAGTTGATACCACTTTCCCTCTCCTAGGCACCTGAATCTTGAGATGCATCTTTCAAAGGAGGAAACCGATTAGACCAGAAGCATTATAGTAGCCACACCCTGGAGAGCCTGTCCACGTGTCCCACTGCCTAGATTTCTCATGTTGGTCCAATTTCTAGTCTTGAGACTAAAATGCTCCGTTTTTCTTCAATCCTGTGGACAGACTATTCCTGACTTCTTCCAATAAATTCTCCTATGCTTTACTTAGCTAGAGACAGGTTTTTTTTTTTGCTTGTAGCCAAGAATCTTAACCTGTAAATTAACCTCGATTTCCTGAGAAGACAAGGGAAGCTATTCTTTAGTCTTTCGCACTTACTTATGTGCCAGTACTTGACAAGGAACTTTATATTTAAACTTCAAAAACAATCCTTCAAGGGAGGTATCATGATAATATCTACTTTACTGATGATAAATCAGAAGCTTATAAAGATTAAGTAATTTGACCAAAGCAGGACAGCTGGTAATCAGTACAGCCAGGATTCAAACTCAGGTCTGAATGAGAAACTCATTCACAGAGAAATTAAATTCTATACATGACAATAATTTACATATTAAAAACAATTCATTGCCTTGATAAGTATATGTAAATCAAACTTCTCTTAAGGAAATGACTGATACAAACTAGTAAAGTTCCACCATGAAGGGAAAACAACTATTTACAGTAAATAACATTAACATTATATTCTGTAAGTGTTCTTTAAGCTTAATCCTTGAAATCTCAGTAACCCTGGAACTGTTCAACAAACAGTTTTATGACATACACAATAGAAAATAGACTTACGAAACATAAACTACCTAATAAATAAATGTTCAAAACCAAATCGGAGAAGACAATGGCAGCCCACTCCAGTACTCTTGCCTGGAAAATCCCATGGACGGAGGAACCTGGTAGGCTGCAACCCATAGGGTCACTAAGAGTCAGATACAACGAGAGACTTCACTTTCACTTTTCACTTTCATGCACTGGAGAAGGAAATGGCAACCCACTCCAGTGTTCTTGCCTTGAGAATTCCAGGGACGGGGGAGCCTGGTGGGCTGCAGTCTATGGGGGTGGCATAGAGTCGGACATGACTGAAGCGACTTAGCAACAAAACCAAATGACTTTGGAAAGAGATATTTTTATATTCTTAAAAGTGTCATAAAGAATAGAGAAGATATAACAATGGCAAAAAAAGAGACTATCATAATCTATAAAGTACTTTTATAAATGAGTCTTTTATTAATTTAGGCTTATACTTTTAATAAGCAAATTTTAGATGTATAACAGCCATTGTTTCAACAATCCACCTTACCTTAATGATATTTTGCAGTTTGCAGATTTCACTTTGATCAGAGCTATCTGATCCTTGTGCTTTAGAAGTCTAGATCAGAAAAACAGAATTAGAAAGCAACTGTATTAATTTTTTTATGAAAGAGAATATCAAAAACGAACTTTAATAAAAGACACTTTTTAAAAAAAAAAGGGGGCATTTGCACAGGGAATACAGCCAATATTTTATAGTAATTTTAAAAGGAGTATAATCTATAAAAATACTGAATCACTATGTTGTACACCTGAAACTAACATACTGCAAACCAACTACACTTCAGTAAAAACAGAAAAAGAAACGTTAAGTTAAGAAAGAATGGGGGGCGTTTCTCAGACAAATTCTTATTAAAGACTGCCAAGCATCTTTTAAAGAACCTAGTCAGACAGTGAGTAATAATACACAATAACTAAATGATACTATTCAAGAGTCTGTCAACTAATTAAGGAAGACAATACCTTTACAAAATAAGAAAGAAAATACCGCAGAATGTTTTTCTTTCAAAATTTAAATTAACAAAATTTAAATTTGGTGATAATCAAGCAGCTTTCTAAAAGGTAATTTCTAAAATGGAATGTTACCCAATATTAATGCTAATATTAATACTACTAATAATGCTAATATTAATGCATTGGCTTTTGGATATTTTCTTTTCATTCAAAGCTGTGTATTGGTCATTTATCTTTATTAACATTTACCACAGCATGCTAAGGAACCAAAAATTGCTCTCTGATTAAAAGAAGGAACACAATACATTATTAAAAAGAATACAGGGCTTGGAGTTGAAAGATGTGTGCTTAAAGCACAATTTAAATCACTGTGACAGTGAGTGTATTACTTAAACCTTTACTTTGCTTATCTGCAAAACAAAGGTAATAAATACTTCATATAGTTATTAAAGACAATGTATTAGATTAGTATATAGGGAAATATAAAAATTAAAGTATGATATAAATATTAATTTTTATTATGCCTTACTAGAAAATTAAGCCCCCTGAAATGGACCCAACTATATCTTTTTCACTGTAATACCCCAGTATAGGTCTGTCTTACAGAAGGCATTCAAGATATGCTGAAGTAAATATACCCAAAATTCATCTCTTCCACAGGAACTCTTACCTTGGCAATGTTTCTTAGAATGTGTTCCTCAGATCATCAGTATCACCTGAGTACTTATTTGACTATATTTTCCATCACCCTAAACCAGCCTACAAAATACTAACCTTGAATCTCTGGTTAGTAACAGTGGAGCTAAAGTATCACCAAATTTCTCAGGTTAAAAAAGAGGAACTATCATCTTTTAGGAATAAGATGGACTAACGGATCATCCTCTGTAAGGTTTATCTTGGGTACTGAGAACATCCAGCAACTCGGGAAGCAAGGAGATCATTTAATTGGGAGGCTTTCTCCTTTTACATAACAAGATTATACTCACAAAAAGATAGGAGATAATCTCTTATACTTTATTTTTCTCCACAATGATAAAATAGAAGTCTGTATGAACCATATTTCAGTTTATTTCAGGTCTTGAATACACTGGCTACCTCAATAATATATAAAATCTGATATACAAGAAAAAAAGGGATTCTTGGAAGAAAGTTTATAGTCCAAAATAGAAAGAACTTAATATCTATTCTAATATTTGAGAAAAAAACACAAAATAGTTGTGTCTTGTAATACCAATCTATTATCAGATTTTTTTCATTTAACATGTAACTAATGGTGGCTGAGATGGTAAAGAATCTGCCTGCAATGGAGGAGACCCAAGTTTGATCCCTGGCTCAGGAAGATCCTCTGGAGGAGGGAATGACTACCCCTCCAGTATTACTGCCTGGACAATCCCATGGACAGAGGAATCTGGTGGGCTACAGTCCACTGGGTCGCAAACAATGCGACCAAACAATCCGACCTCACTCAGACATGACTGAGTGACTAACAGCAATGCAAACAAGAACCTCACACCACCATCTACACGAACAGTTTCCAATCTGGTGCCCTGGAGCCCTGAGTTCCACCAGGTAAGTCTCAGGGACTCCAGGGAAAAAGTGCAAGTTCAACCACAGGAACTTTGTTTTTATCTCTTTTAAGGGCTGAACTTGTAACTTTTATCTTAAAAGTTCTCTTGCTTTAAATTAAAAAATATTTTTCTTTCAAATATTGTACAGAAGAGGAAACTGAGGCTCAGAGAAAGATGACCTGACTAAAACCAATTTACCAAGTCACTGGCAGAATTAGAATTAGAATACAAGTTTTCTGATTTCCTAGTCCAGGGTTCTTTCTGATACCAAAACGTCTGTATAGAGCATGAACATTTTTAGTCACTCAGTCTTCAGAAACTCATGAAAATTCTACCTACCTGAGCAATATGCCTCCAATGGCCAACTTCAGACTCAAGTCTTGAAACTTCATTTGACAATCTATTTATTTCTCGTTGTGATGAAATGATGTCACCCAAATCCATGTCATCGTCATGGAAACCTGAAGCATGATGACTTAAACCATAACCAAATGACGAAGATGCAGTAGTTGCCGGGACACCACCAGCTCCTGAATTCACAGACTGAGCAGCGGACTGCAGCTTCAGCAACTGATCCTGTAGCGCAATCTGTCTTGCTTTAAGATGGCTGATTTCTACCTATATTTATAATCCGTATTTTAGAGAAAGCACTGTGAAATAATCATACTGACCTTTAATATATTCATAATGTTAAAAGTTATAATATTTTAAAATTACCAATGATTGTACTCTACCAACTGAATCCAAGTTGTCTATAACATCCCAATGTAACACTTTTATTTCAAAAACAAACATGATTGATTACCATAGTTAAAGCAGAGATAATGTTTTGATTAGTATGAGGAAAAGAATTCCACTCATACATCAACTAAAGCAACAAAATGCTCAGGTAAACATCAGTTTACCATTAGGAGATACTACATTATCAAGTAGTTTGGCATAGGCAGTTTCTTCGGGTTCTGTTTGTGATTATCAAGCCTCAATAGATGAGAAAATAAACGCTTCAGCAGTCTATGCACTGTTGAGTTTCCTTAGAACACCTGTTGGAAGAATCTTTTGAACCTGATTGTAAATGGATGGATTTGGGCTAATGCACCGTGAGTCATGTATGGATGTGAGAGTTGGACTGTGAAGAAAGCTGAGTGCCGAAGAATTGATGCTTTTGAACTGTGGTGTTGGAGAAGACTCTTGAGAGTCCCTTAGGACTACAAGGAGATCCAACCAGTCCATTCTAAAGGAGACCAGTCCTGGGTGTTCATTGGAAGGACTGATGCTAAAGCTGAAACTCAAATACTTTGGCTACCTGATGCAAAGAGTTGACTCACTGGAAAAGACTCTGATGCTGGGAGGGATTAGGAGTAGGAGGAGAAGGGGATGACAGAGGATGACATGGCTGGATGGCATCACTGACTTGATGGACATGAGTTTGAGTAAACTCTGGGAGTTGGTGATGGACAGGGAGGCCTGAGGTGCTGCGATTCATGGGGTTGCAAAGAGTCAGACACGACTGAGCGACTGAACTGAACCGTGAGTCAGATAACTTGTACTGGTCTACACAACACAGCTGAAACCAAGCTTTGATTTATTAATCCGATCCTCACAGTAAGCCTTGTAGATTATTAATTAGCCCATAAGTCTCAGAAGGAAATGATGTATTCAAAGAGGCCTTGGTTTTAGCCTTGGCAAAGAGAAGCAGTGAAAATCTAACTCTACTCAGGAAGAGAACTGTATAAAACTTGTGATACGCCAAATGGAGTTGTGACTGAAGGCTGGCAATACTAAGTCAACATGCAAATGAAGCTACACACACAGGACTCAGCATAACACCATATCCATTCCAATGAGAGATTACACAAACCATGAAAGTGAGTGAGCTAGAGAAAGCTAAAGTAAGCTTTCTATACAATACTCAAGCTAGTCCAAAAGACATCTTGCCACAACTAAGGAAAACCTGACCTGAGGAGAAAGCCAATGAGTAATAGTATTTCTACAGGTATAACGTCAAGCAATTAGACAAAGAAAAACCAAATACAAATATGTCAGATGTCATAGTAAACAGACCCTTTTTCGTATCAAAGCCCCTCTAGTTGAGGTTTATAGAAATGTGCAAATCTTATTTTCCCATAACTGATATGAAGCAATCTGCATCTTTGGGCAATGTGAACATCACAATGAAGGCAACAAACAGATTCAGAAAACAGCAGATCTAAAGTATATATTATCTTTGATTCTAGTAAGAAGTAATGAAATCAACAGTTCTTTTCAAACGTAGATATAATGCAAAGGAAGTTCTCATCATACAATAGACAGTTACATCAAGTTGTAGAGGTAAAAAGTACAAACTCTACTTAAAAAATAAAATATCAAAATTTTCCATAGTTTTCTCAACTAGGATGTAAGTATCAGAATAAGCTAAGGGATTTTTGAAAAATACCAGTATCAGGGTCCCTTCCCAGTACACTAAATCAGAATCTCCAAGATCTAACAATGTGTATTTTTCATGATTCAGCTGTAAACCCGTAGGTGGGAGCTACCGCTCTACAGGAATATAAGTGAGTGCTGCTCAAGTATGTCTGTGGGTCAGTGTCATGAACGTTTGCTCCAGTCCATGACAAGTATAGAAAACGAAAGGAAAAAGGTTTAAAAACTTTTAAAGTAGTTTGACAGAGTAATTTTATATCTGCTGCTAAGTCACTTCAATCGTGTCCGACTCTGGCAACCCCATAGACAGCAGCCCACCAGGCTCCTCCATCCCTGGGATTCTCCAGGCAAGAACACTGGAGCAAGTTGCCATTTCCTTCTCCAATGCATGCAAGTGAAAAGTGAAAGTGAAGTCGCTCAGTCGTGTCCAACTCTTAGCGACCCCATGGACTGCAGCCCACCAGGCTCCTCTGTCCATGGGATTCCCTAGGCAAGAGTACTGGAGTGGGTTGCCATTGCTTTCTCTGCTGAATCTTAAAAAAAAAAAAAAAAATGGACCTTTCACTTTAACTTGAACTTATAAATTTGCTTTTTACACTCATTTTATCTTGTAGTAATAGTGTATTTTATTTATTGTATTGTATTTCTATTGTATTGTTGTTTTTATTGTATTTTATGAAATCAATTCCAAACAGATTAGAAATTTAAGTTCTTTAAATATTAATCTTTAATGTGGTTTACTTTTTCATCTTAGAAATCAATGCATCTAAATTTTTAAAACCCAAATATAAAGTGATTGTAGAAATGAACATTTAATCAACAAACTGAAGAACATCCCAATGATCTGAATAATTAAACAAGAAATGGCTCAATTCTATAGAAGCATTTACTGAATTCCACTTATGTACTAAAACTAAAGAGAATTCAAAGACCTAGGTACATAGGTACAAAACCTAGGTACACAGTCTATATTTTAAGGATTCATAGTAACATTGGTTAAATTATATAATACTATTGGCACTGCAAAAGCAAGATAAGCTACCTCCAAAATAACCATTTCTATCAAACTAAAGAGGAAAAAATATACAGAAGAGGGTAAGTCAACTATAAAATACATAATCTGTTTTTCCATGGAAAAGCAAGTAAACATGAATAAGCATACGTTAACATTTGTAGTTAAAATCTTCTTTAAAAAAGAAACGTTATTAGCAATCACACTGATTTAAAACAATTTATATAAATAGGTGAGAAATAAGTTTCACAAAATCAGAAATTATAAACAACATACGCCTGAAGATATTTTATACAAAGACTTTATTCTTCTGGAAAGCAGAAATTAAACTCCACAAAGGTTAGTTTATGTAATAAAAATATAAAAGCTTACAGAGTCCTTGTTAAATTAGTAATATCACACTGAGTTGGGAATTATTAACTTTAACACCCTTTTGATGTTTTCACAAATCTAAACAGAGTTTGATTTATAACTCTTAGAAACCATCCTAAATACATTGTAGTGAAGTAAATATGAAATCTGTTACAACCTTTACCTCTTTCTGCTGTAGCTGATGTCGGTAATTCATAGATTGCTGCTTTATTTGAAGCTCTGATGCCTCATGCTTCTCTTCCAGATCAGCACAAAGTTTTTTAAGTCTCTCATTCTAGAAGCAAAGAAAAAAGTGTTTTCAACAAAAAGACTAAAAGTAAAACATGTTAGTTATGTGCAGGACATTATAAAAAACATATTGTTTCATGCACAAAAAAGATGTACTATAGTAGGTCTCAGAATTTTGGTTTTTAAAACACAATTCCAATAAAAGTTACACATACAATAAGCATGTTAATAGATTACTCATAATTGTTTTTTAAAAACCCTGCTCAGCTTGATTTTCTGCTAAGAGAAAGTCACTGATCAGGGTTTCCCCCATGTTTGTACACCCAGTGTCTAACATACTGTAGGCAATAAACATCTAGTAAAATGAGTGACCTAGATTACATGTTTCAACTTTTGTGTTCTCCCTGAACGGTACAAGTTTTTCCTTTTTTTTCCATCAGTACAAGTTTTTTAAAGAAACCCTTTATAAAAAGACGTATGGTTGAAATAAAGGTAGGAGGCCAAAGCCTCACATTACTTATCTGACTGAACCTCAGCCTCCTGAGCAAGGCATCTCTGAAAAATTCATTTTGAAAACGACTGCTAGAACTGTTTGAAAATCTACACTTAAAAGTACAGAAAATATTCTAAATATAATTCAATAAATTTACATATCACAATCTTTAAGATATTGGAAAATATGGAAAAAATTACTTAAATTTTCGGTTCAGTTAAATTCAGTTGCTCGTTGTGTTTGACTCTGCGACCCATGGACTGCAGCACACCAGGCTTCCCTGTCCTTCACCAACTCCTGGAGCTTGCTCCAACTCATGTCCATTGAGTTGGTAATGTCATCCAACTATCTCATCCTCTGGCATCCCCTTCTCCTCCCACCTTCAGTCTTTCCCAGCATCAGGGTCTTTTCCAATGACTCAGTTATTCACATCAAGTGGCCAAAGTATTGGAGTTTCATCTTTTAGCATCAGTGCTTCCAATGAATATTCAGGACTGACTTCCTTTAGGATGGACTGGTTGGATATCCTTGCAGTCCAAGGGACTGGCAAGAGTCTTCTCCAACACCACAGTTTAAAAGTTATCAATTCTTCAGCACTCAGCTTTCTTTATGGTCCAGCTCTCATATCCACACATGACTACTGGAAAAACCGTAACTTTGACTAGATGGACCTCTGTTGGCAAAATATGCTGTCTAGGTTGGTCACTGTTTTTCTTCCAAGGAGTAAGTGTCTTTTATGGCTGCAGTCACCATCTGCAGTGATTTTGGAGCCCCCCAAAATTAAGTCTTTCACTGTTTCCACCGTTTCCCCATCTATTTGCCATGAAGTGATGGGACCAGATGCCATGATCTTAGTTTTCTAAATTTCAGTTTTAAGCCAACTTTTTCACTCTCTTTCACTTTCATCAAGAGGCTCTTTAGTTCCTCTTCGCTTTCTGTCCTAAGGGTGATATCACCTGTGTATCTGAGGTTATTGATATTTCTCCCGATAATCTTGATTCCAGCTTGTGCTTCATCCAGCCCAGCTTTTTGCATGATGTACTCTGCATAGAAGTTAAATAAGCAGGGTGACAACACACAGCCTTGATGTATTCCTTTCCTAATTTGCAAACAGTCTATTGTTCCATGTCTGGTTCTAACTGTTGCTTCTTGAGCTGCATACAGATTTCTCAGGAGGCAGGTAAGGTGGTCTGGTATTCCCATCTCTTGGAGAATTTTCCAGTTTGTTGTGATCCACATAGTCAAAGGCTTTGGCTGGTCCATACAGCAGATGTTTTTCTGGAACTCTCTTGCTTTTTCAATGATCCAATGGATGTTGGCAATTTGATCTCTGGCTCCTTTGCCTTTTCTAAATCCAGCTTGAACATCTGGAAGTTCTTGGTTCACGAACTTTTGACGCCTGGCTTGGAGAATTTTGAGCATTGCTTTGCTAGCATGTGAGATGACTACAATTGTGTGGTAGTTTGAGCATTCTTTGGCATTGCCTTTCTTTGGGATTGGAATGAAAACTGACTTTTCCAGTCCTGTGGCCACTGCTGAGTTTTCCAAATTTGCTGGCATATTGAGTGCAGCACTTCAACAGCATTTGATTTAGGATGTGAAATAGCTCAGCTGGAATTCCATCATCTCCACTAGCTCTGTTTGTAGTGATCCTTCCTAAGGCCCACTTGACTTCACACTCCAGGATGTCTGGCTCTAGGTGAGTGATCACACAATCGTGGTTATCTGGGTTATTAAGACCTTTTATAGGAGAAGGCAATGGCACCCCACTCCAGTACACTTGCCTGGCAAATCCCATGGACAGAGGAGCCTGGTAGGCTGCAGTCCATGGGGTCTCGAAGAGTCGGACACGACTGAGCGACTTCACTGTCACTTTTCACTTTCATGCATTGGAGAAGGAAATGGCAACCCACTCCAGTGTTCTTGCCTGGAGAATCCCAGGGATGGGGGAGCCTGGTAGGCTCCCATCTCTGGGGTCGCACAGAGTTGGACACGACTGAAGCGACTTAGCAGCAGCAGCAGCAAGACCTTTTATGTAGAGTTCCACCTCTTCTTAGTATCTTCTCCTTCTGTTAGGTCCATACTGTTTCTGTCCTTTATTGTGCCCATCTTTCCATGAAATGTTCCCCTGGTATATCTAATTTTCTTGAAGCAATCTCTAGTCTTTCCCATTCTACTGTTTTCCTCTATTTCTTTGCATTGTTCACTTAGGAAGAGAGAGGAATAAAAATGAGAAAGATTCTTGATGGTGTTCAGTTCTGGTTGAAGCCATTTCTTAAAGACTGGCTAAAATTTCTGCCCTTGGGATCCATAAGATTCATATTTCTATCCTTAACTATCCCATTGTGCTTAACCCTTCTTATATTATCAAGGTCTACTGAAACCAATTCTAGTTTTTGAGTTTTGTTTTTTGAGCAGTCCTAATGACTGATATTTATAACATTCTTTCTTAGTAGCTTCCACAAAAAAAATATATATATATACTTAGAAAACAAACATTTTATTTTGTAATTACCATAGGGGTACACTGGGCACTTTTATAAATCTAAGAATAATCACGAGGTCATAATGATCTTGTTTTTTCTGTATCTTGAAACATTTTTGCTATTTTATCATCCTAAGAATTAATCAGGGCTCCCAGGTAGCTCAGTGGTAAAGAATCTACCTACAATGCAGGAGACGTGAGTTCAGTACCTGAATCGGAATGATCTGGAGAAGGAAATGGCAACCCACTCCAGTTTTCTTACCTGGGAAATCCCACAGACAGAGGAGCCTGGCAGGCTATAGTCCATGGGGTTGCAAAAGAGTCAGACACAACTCACTGGAGTGGGTTGTCATTTCCTCCTCCAGGGGATATTCCCCACCCAGGGATCAAACCTGCATCTCTTGAAGCTCCTGCACTGGTAAGAGGATTCTTTACCACTGAGCCACCTGGGAAACCATATGTATGTATATGTGTGTATACATACACACACACAAGTATAAATGTTTTTAAAGGCAGAAACAGGGAATAAAAATTTAAATTGTTGTAAGTGCTCACTGAAATTTCTGAGGAAGTTTTTCACTACTGCTTTATTCTTACTTCTGTAAATTATTTATAAAATAATTTAACAGGAAAATTAAAGAGTCCATTGGGTTCAGATGGTAAATGGGAAGACTATTTTTCTTGGCACAGATGGTTAAATTAGCTTAGGTTGGTTGCTATTACTTGCAACTCAGGAAGCCTAACTAATTTAATCAGTCTCAAATATTAACACCTGTAAGCAAATCTAATTTCCTCTAGAAAATATACTGCCCTCGTCTATACTGAAGCTTTCTAAATAAACAGAATTTTCTATTGTAATTTCCTACTGGTTTTAATCATATGTTCACCTTCTTTTTACTGTCACATAAGGTGTTACCTTTACAGAGTGTTTATGTGCTGAGAGAAGGCAGGAATCATGTATAGTCAAAATCACCTCGGAAAACAAAACTGTTGAGACATTCAATAGTCTGTTATCCTCTAGTATTTGAGTAGCTCAGAATACTCTGAATAAGCATCAAACAAGGAAGTTGTCTATCACTTAGGGATATGTTATACCAAAAATAAATACCTGTGCACACTAGAATCATACCTGCTACTGTCCAAGGACAATACTAGGAGAGAGACTAGAGTTGAAATCAACAGAGGGACAGAACATTTCTATCTTTCTTCTTAAGTTCAATACAGAACAGTCATTCATTAAGCAAGTTAATCCCATGTACTACCCCCATCCCCCGCTCCAAACATATACTGGCAAATTTAGCTTAATTAATGCCACTACACACATCTCTGCCATCTAATTTTTCTGGGTATGCCCATAGAGAATACTCTCTCAAGGATTTCTTTAGAGACGGTAGGAACTATTTCCTATCTTGGTCTTACAAAGAAAGAAGCTATTAATATTAAGTTCATCTGTCACAAAAACACCTACTAACTAGGTCATTACAGCTAAGGTCTCTTAAGTGCCACCAAACTGCCATCTTCTACTGAGGCAGAATGGGGCTTCCCAAGTGGCGCAATGGTAAAGAATCCGCCTGCCAATGCAGGAGACGCAAGAGATGTAGGTTCGATCCCTGGGTTAGGAAGATCCCCTTGAGCAGGAAACGCCAACCTGCTCCAGTATTCTTGCCTGAAAAACTCCACAGACAGAGGAGTCTAGCGGACTACAGCCCATGGATTCCCACAGAGCTGGACATGACTGAGCGCACACACACACACACACACACACACACACACACACACACATTGAGGCAGAACACTCCAGTAGTCCCTCTTGAGAGAGCCTTCCACTTTCAAATTACAACCCTACGTTGGTAATCTAGTATGCGCACTCAGTTGCTCAGTCATGTTCAACTCTCTGTGACCCACTGGACTGTAGTGCACCAGGCTCCTCTGTCCATGGGGTTTCCAGGCAAGAATACTAGCGTGGTTGCCGTTTCCTCCTCCAGGGGACACTGGAGGATCCAATGCCCTCCCTGGGTGCCTCTGGTCCCAGGGATCGAAGCTGCACTTCCTGCGTCTCCTGCACTTAACAGGGATGGGTCAGGGCGGGCGCTTCAGCTGCTGGGCCGTCGGGGAAACCCTTGGTGATACAGACCAGAGTTCAGTGCTGCTTGTTGTCAGAAAGCATTTTCTCATATTTAAACTCCATTTTCTTTTTTATGGGCTTAGCAAGGGGAACATGCTTACCAGTCTTCTAAGAATGTGGTTTGCTGAAATACCACTATGTGATCCCTCACCATTCTTATCCAAAGGCTAAACATTGTCTTGGCCAAAAAGTTCATTCAGGGCTTTCCATAACATCTAAAAACTTTCTGGCCAACCCAATGGTTAGATGTCTTCAGTACTTTACAATAGATGCCATTTTAAAACCTTTCATTTTTTTTATGGCTTACCTTTGAACTCTTTCCAAGTTTTCATCATCCCTATTAAGTACAATGACCAGAGCTAGTTACCACAAGGCACTGACTAATAATGAAAAAAAATGGTAAAATTAATTTGCTATTCTTACATTCTACATTCTCTGCATACAAATATCACACCTTTTCAATATTAGGGAATTAAAAACTCTATATTAAATAGAAATGCGTTCTTCACATTATACTTCAATGTACAACTGCAGTTTTAGCACACTATTAAAACACTGTAAATCCTTGAAATGAAAAATTGTTGCCACTACTGTTTCCATTTGGCAGGTTTCCTTCTTCCACTATTCAGAAGCAGAGGTGGGAATATTTAACAGAAGAGTGCAGTAACATGTAATTATATCTTCATCAAAGGAAGATGATAGAGCTTCAAAAAAGACAAGAAAACTAAGATAAGGGGAAGAGAAAAACTGCATTAAAAAGAGAGGACTGAAATAAAGTGTAAATAACTCATGGTTTCAAAAAAGAAAAATCTAAATCTTTAAGTTTCCTTACCTCTGATCTTAAGACTGTATGAATGGCTTCAATTTCCTTTCTCCTAGCATTAGGCAAATCTGCTACAAAAGAAACGGCATATACTGAATATATGGTCAACATCACGTGAAGTAAACAGGCGTCTTTAGGAAAATATATTTCACTGAGCTTAAACAGAATGGTATGCTGATCTGAGGACAAATTCAGAAGACAAACATCACTTGACTGTTATCACTATTCTCCACTGTTAGAGATGCTTATTGTCATATAAGACATTCTGCCTATCTTCTATATTCAATAGCATTTACCTTTACCCCTTCAAAGCGTTCATTAAAATTTTGTAATGGAAAATTAATCTGTTTGCTTAGTATAATTTCTGATGAAAGGTATGCAAACAGGATGCAAAAAAAAAAAAAAAATTTTTTTTTTTTTTTTTTGCCGCACAGTGGGGTCTTAGTTCCCCAACCAAGGATTTAATTTGGGCCCTCAGCAATGAAAGCACCAAGTCCTAACCACTGGACTGCCAGGGAATCCCCAATGACATATTTCTAATTTCTTATGCAACTGGGGTTTAAGGTCTTACTTTTTCTGCTTCCAACACTACCAAAAAAATTAGTGACTTCTTGAACAAAGAATAAAAATGCAATAAAAGAACACTTATTTGAGTAACATGGACACAAGTTATTGAAAATGAGAATGAACTCAGTCTTGTTTTGTACATTTTCATTTAAAAGGAAAGTCAGAGGACCAAAATGGCAGTTGATGCTGCCAGATAATCAACCTCCACCCAGTTAGTTTTCTAAGTATTAATATTTTTCATTACTTTCAGCCCTTTAATACTATAAAAATAACTTCTCTGAATTACGGTTTAAATCAAAGGAAAATACAAGTGGCACCCAATAAATAATAATGACAAACCTGCTCTTCTTGTTTTGAAAAATCACAGGTGGGGATACTTGTATGGTTGTTTATACAAATTGCTTGAAACTCTGACAAGACTGTCTAATTGCTACTCAGAAGACAACAAATTATAATCTAATCTGTTTAGAAAGGTCACTGTTAGAAGCCACAACTGTTTCAAAGAGAGATTAAAGAAAAACAAGGTCATGAAGACCTCCCTCCATATCCCTCTCCCCAGAATATGGCCTTTTTAAGATAAAGGGGAGATGTTAGGCAGACCGAAAAGTTTCCTCAATGAGGAAAAACAAAAATAACAACCATCATTTATTAATGCTTACTATTTGCTAGGCACAGTGTTAGGTCAGGCATGTTACATTCATGATTTCATTTAATCCTCCCAACTTCATGACAGGTATAATTATCTGTTTTTAACAGATAAGACAACTTTGCTTTTTAAAGTATTTAATAATTTGCTGAAGACCCCACAGTCTGTAACCCATGGATGTGGAATTTCAATCCATGTCTGATTTAAAAGCCCAAGCTCCTAAATCAGTATAATGCTTGGTAGAATAGCAACTTTCTGATATTGTAACTATAGATAATTTTCAAGTTGTATCAATAGTGCTGTTCTGAACTATTATCTTGTTCATTGCTGGCACAGGGCAGACAATAAACGTTTGTTGAATGAATAAATGAACTGCATTCTGACCCTATTTTTAAATGATTTATAAAATCAATAAACTGGATGTTAAGCAAGTCCTATTTTAATACAAAGACAAAACAATAAAAGCAGATTTTTAATCACCTAGCAAGATTTTTACTAAGCATGTACTATGCATCAAAGAAGGTACCACACATACTAGCAATATAAGGATAAGTAAAATAGAGCTGTCAGAGAGAGATCCACAAAGTTCTGTTAGACACAAGCGACTCAACCTGCCATGGAGTGAGAATGGTTTCACCAGGTACCTGACATGTCAGCAGGGTCAAGCAGGAAAAATTGTTTTCCAGGCAAAGGAGGGTAGCATGCTATGCTATGTCGCTTCAGTCGTGTCTGACTCTGTGCACCCCAGGGACAGCAGCCTACCAGGCTCCTCTGTCCAGAGGATTCTCCAGGCAAGAATCCTGGAGTGGGATGCCACTTCCTTCTCCAACATAAAGACTGTTGCTGCTGCTGCTGCTAAGTTGCTTCAGCCATGTCCGACTCCGTGCGACCCCATAGACGGCAGCCCACCAGGCTCCCCCGTCCCTGGGATTTTTCAAGCAAGGACACTGGAGTGGGTTGCCATTTCCTTCTCCAATGCATGAAAGTGAAAAGTGAAAGTGAAGTCGCTCACTAAGTCCTGTCTGACTCTTAGCGACCCCGTGGACTGCAGCCTACCAGGCTCCTCCGTCCATGGGATTTTCCAAGCAAGAGTACTGGAGTGGGTTGCCACTGCCTTCTCCAGAGGGTAGAGGAGGAGGTAAAAAGGAAGGGCTTTCCATGCATAGGCTTGGAGCTGTGTAGGTACCTCACAAAGTTCCCTGTACAGAAGTCCTGGGTGCAAGCATGCTTGTGTATATGAATGTACATCTATGTGGCTATTGAGAAAGAGGGGGAGGGAACAAGAGATAAGACTGAAAGAGATAGGTTGAACCCAGACAGGATAGGTTTTTGGTCTCCCCAAGTTAAGAAGTTTGAGTTTTATCCGGTAAATACAGAGTCAAGAGATTTTTAAAGCACATTTGTTTTTAGAAAAGTAACTGGTAACACAACAGAATATAGAACAAAGGAGGAAGAAACAAGTGACAGGACATTAAAGAGAAACAGTGTGTGGGATAGGTAATGGGGATGGGAACTAAAGTAGGAGGAATAATAAAGGAAAGGACAAATATAAGAAACACTTCAGGCACCAGATGAACAAGATTTGGTGACCAATTGAAAGTAGAAGAAAAAAGAGGCAAAACAATTGACTAAGATTTGTCAATTGACAAAGAGACAAAGATTTCTAAGTTTAGGAGAATGGGTAGATGGTGAAACCATTAAAAGAAAGAATATGGGAGCACATTTGGTGGGAAAAACAAAATGAATTCACCTTAAGCCTGTAGACATCCAAGTTGGAGGGGGAAGTGCGCAGTTTCTGGCTTAGGGTCAAATAAATAGTCAACTGTTTTCCCCTATCTAGGAAACAACGAGAGACTAGGTAATCCCCAGGTTAGCTAGCCTTTTTCTGCTTCTGACAGCCCTCATTGTCACATGATCATTTCCTGAATACAGGAAGAATCTCTTTAACTCCTACCTCAACCCATCCCACCTGATGTACCCCCCACCCCAGGGGTACCCCAAGCAGTTAAATGGTACCAGCTACCATTTAACAGCAGCTACCCAATCTTCTTCCCTTCTAAATAGACCCCACAGAAATCCTAAATATAGATACTCTTTCTAAATCAAACTACCTTTCTCTATTTCAACCAAATAAACAGGCATACTCAATTAAATCAGTATTAAAAAATTAAACCAGAATGCTAATTTATTTACAACAAACAAAACTAGCAAAGGAACTGCTCTCATCCAAAAGACCACCCTCTCTGGAGGCAGACCTAGATTGAAATTAAAGAATTCTTTTGATTTAAATACTACTTGATGAAAGCAGTATCAAGAAATCAAAACAGCAATTAACTTAATCATTGATTACCATGTAACTCCTGGTCACTATTCATTAGTAAAACAAAATGAGGACTTCAAAAATGAGTGCAGGTTGCTAAAGGGAC
Organism: Aepyceros melampus; assembly: GCA_006408695.1. Lineage (NCBI taxonomy): Eukaryota > Metazoa > Chordata > Mammalia > Artiodactyla > Bovidae > Aepyceros > Aepyceros melampus. Next base: position 444,982 of record SJXQ01004820.1, on the reverse strand, counting down.
CCGAAGAACAGGGTTACCTTCCTTGCTCTCCTGAGCAATATGGGAGGCATTGGGCAATTAGGCATGAAAATACACTCTCAGCTGAGACGCTGTAATGTGCCATCAGAATTAGCAAAAATATACAATAACAGGAAAACCATACTCATGTTTCACTAACATATATTCAAGTGAGAAAGTGTAAGAGCCACTAAATATTTTATTAAGTTACAAAAATCGAAGAAACCCCCTCCCGCCAAAAAAAAGTGACTACATGTCATAATACAAATAATTATTTAAACTATGTCGGTATAAAGGAAGAGGATCAAAATCAGTTCCGCCTCCAAGTTAAGGCCAAAGTAAGCGGTGGGTGTGGATGAACCAAGAAAAATAAACTCTACGTGATGTGAGGGCAGTTTCACTCTGCTCTGAGCTATCCCGGGTACTCAAAGGAGAACCACCAGAACTCTTCCCCCCCACCCTAGTGGTCTCTCATTAGAGAAAATCACTTAAGAGGCAAAAGGAGAAATGTAAAGAAAAAAGGGCGGAGTGACGCTTCTTTAGACCTGTCTGCGTCTCATGACAGATGGACGCTCCCAGGGTCCCAATAAACCCCTCCCTCCATCGCCCCAGCTGTTACCTTCCACTTCCTCCGTGCCCTCCATCAGCATATCCTTCGTAAAGTTTGAAATCTGGCCAGTGAGGGAAGCCAGGCTGCCCCCGACCTGACCCAGGGACTGGCCCAAGCCGGAGCCGAGGCCCCCAAGCCAGGACGACATCGCTGCGGGTTAGAGAAGGTCCGCTCTGCTCCGAGAAAAGCGGCCAGCGTCGTCGGACTACTCTGCCAAATGTCCTCGAACCGCTGCCTCCGCAGGATTGTCCAAAGCACAACACTCAGGAATCGATAACACGACTGGGGAATGGTTCCCAGCCCACGCCGGTCTCGGGGGCTCCCACCGACCGGCGGGCTCTGATTAGAAACGCAAAGACCTGGCTTGAGACTTTACCAGGGGCCTGCCTCCAGTGACACAGTCACCCCCGTGGGCCTCCACTCATTCTCACGACTTCCCACCATCCGGATTAGGCCACTTCTTCTTCTGCTTCAGTGACTTTCCCTAGTTCCGTGGGCAACTCCTGCCAACTCGACGCCGGCCGCCATGACACCCACTAGGAACGCGTCTATGGATCATAGAGAGGCGCCGTGATAGTGTAGAAAGGCCCTGAAGAGCCGCCGGACGTGTCCTGGGCGCAGGGGAACATGGGATCGCGGAGGACTGAGTGCGGCCGCGGTAGCCGCAGCCTCCAGCCCCAGGGCAAGGTCAACTTCCACGTAGCCCGCCGGCTTTGGCAGCAGGTGGACTACTAACCGGAATCCGCGGCGACGCGGCGCCCTCGCCAAATGCAGTGGGTTTCAGGCAGAGGGGACCCTCAGTGGGTGCCCCCCGAAGTCGGCGTAGCCTGGGAACCTCATGGACTCTTATTCTTGGGGAAACCTGAGTGTATTAATTCTGATTAGCCTCGCGAAAGCAGCGGTGCGAGGCGACTGGGCGGGGATGCTCCACCGGATCAGAAGTGGAATTTACCTAACTTATCACACGTGTACTGTGCCAGTTATTCTACACCCTGTCAAGGGCCGCTGTGTACTGGGGACTACGGTAGGAACCAAAGCTACACAGAAAGGATGGGTTGCAAATTCAAATGTCCAGGCGGCAAACATACTTGTGTTGATTACCTTCACAGTGGAAATTTTCTCTAAAGGCAGCAGAGAAACCAATGCCATCTTTAGTATAAAAAGAGCTTTTTTTTTTTTTTTCCATGAAATCAACCTAACCTGTAAAGTTAAATATACAGACTACTTGTTTCAGAATAACTCTGAAGAGGACAGCGGGGCAACTTTATGCAGAAGAAATGCTCTTCTAATGTGAACTCTCTCGTAGGGTATTGTGACAGTAGCCCTGCAAGGGCCCACCCCTCCCAGGGTACTCAGTTACAGTTGGTGGGTGCACACACCTTCCCTAGAGGAAAAAAGGTCACGTGACTCACAGGCATTTGCTGCAGTGCTATGTGGACCTACACTACCTGGCCAGAGAGACGGCCACATTTTTGACTTTGAAAAGAATAGGATAGGTCTGCAGTTCTTTTAAGCATAGAACCTAATATACTGGCACCTTTCTCCTTGATTTTATTCACAGCAGGGGTCATTACAGATTTCATTATTTGTGAATGGAACATTAGGAATGCCTCCGGTGTTTGAAATATGATGGCACCAAGGAATAGTGTTGTTATTCAGTCACTGAGTCACGTCTGACTTTTTGCAGCCCCATGGACTGCAACATGCCAGGCTTCCCTGTCCCTCACCACCTCCCAGAGTTTGCCAGTTCATGTCCAAGGAATAGTAGCCCTCTCTGAAATCTGAATGCTTTTAGATAAAATTTGTATCTTGTACTGGAAGTGTTTATTAAATGTTTTCTATATATATATTTTTTAAAAGGCATCTTTGCCCAGGGGTTAGATGTGCAGACACTGGGGTCTGACTGCCTAGATCTTTTTTAGCTGTGTGACCTTGGGTAGGTTACTTAACTTCTGTGTGTTTCCCATTTGTAAGTTGGGGAATGATAAATAATATTGCCTACGGGGGGGGGGTGGAGGATTAAATAAAATAGTATTTTTAAATGCTGGGAACAAGTGCCTGTACATGGTGAGTTCTATTTTAAGTGTAAAGTTTTAAAATTATGACATAAAGGTGACCTGTAAGTTATTCATGGGCAGACGATGAGTTGGTTAATAGCATCACTGACTCCATGCATATGAATTTCAGCAAACTCCAGATGATAGTGGAAGACAGAGGAGCCTGGCTTGCTACACTCCTTGGGGTCGCAAAGAGTTGGACATGACTGAGTAACTGAACAACAACAATAAATTATTCTGGGCACTGGGGATATAGCAGGAGAAAAAACATACACAAAGTCCCTGATCTCATGGAGCTTGCATTCTGCTGGGAAGGAACTGATGAGAAAATGTATTAAGTATTACATGATGATGACTGCTGTGGGGGAAATAACACTATTAAACGGGGTGAGAATGATATGGAAGGGACGTAGGGGAGACAGCATGCTGGTAAATGTTGTCGAAAGTGGTCAGGACTCCCTGGTAAGGTGATATTCGAACAGAGACTTGAAGGAAATAAGACAGTGAGATGGGTATCTGGGAAAGAGCAGTCCAGGCAAAAGAAACAGCTGATGCAAAGGTCCTGAGGCAAGAGAATTCTTGCCAGGTTAGAGGATTAGCAAAAAGGCAAGGATGGCTGGAACAGAGTGGGCTGGAGAAAGGCAATAACCAGTGAGGACCAAGAAGTTCAAATAGGGGAGGACAGGTCATGTAGGACCTGATAATTGGGTGTAAGAACTCTAGATTTTACTCAGAGTAGAATGAAGAATTGTTTAGAGAAAGGGGTCACATGAACTTAGAACCTCAATGGATTCCTGTATAACAGTGAAAAGTTTGGTGTAAATCAAGCTCTTATTTCCTAGAGGTGTAAATTCTCTGGAATGTCATTTATATAAATTCATGTCATGCCATAAAGACATTGCAGTTTATGCAGAAAACAAAATACATGCCTTTATATTATGTATTAAGGTATTAACATAAAAGCTGTGTCTAAAATCCTCTTTATTGAGGATTGTTTTCAGTGTGATGGACTATGGTCTAAGAAACTTAAAGTATGATTCTGATATATATAGCATGATGGACTTCCCTGGTGGCTCAGATGCCAAGGAATCTGCCTGCAATGCAGGAGACCCAGCTTCAATCCCTGGGTCAGGAAGATCCTCTGGAGAAGAGAATGGTTACCCATTCCAGTATTCTTGCCTGGAGAATTCCATAGACAGAGGAGCCTGGCAGGCTACAGTCCACAGGGTTGCAAAGAGTCACACAGGACCGAGTCTAATACACACACACACACATATAGCATGATGTGATGTTTGGGATGTGCTTCAAAAAATGGGGACAGGGTGGATGAATCAAGAATTGTCAGGACTTGGTCATTATTGATGCTGGGTGATAGGTACATGTTGTTCTTTTTGCTGTTCAGTCGCTCAGTCGTGTCCAACTCTTTGCAAGCCCATGGACTGTTGCATGCCAGGCCTCCCTGTCCCTCACCATTTCCCAAAGTTTCCCCAACTTCATGCCCATTGCATCAGTGACGCCATCCAGCCATCTTATCCAATGATGTGTACATAGGGGAGTCTATTTTTGCATACGTTTGACATTTTTTACTGTACAAAAGTCGTACAAATTTGATGAAGCTTGGGCTGATGACCCTCTTGTTTTCCTACCAAAATCCCCGGTAGCGAATAAAGGCTGTTCATCATCACTTAATGAGTAACAAAACAAGCCCAGCTACAGCAGACACACCAGACGCAGCCCAGGAATCTGAATGGCTCCCTGTGGTGGGGCTAGGCTGCCCAGCTGAATTCTGAACCTAGGATTTTTGTAACCTCAACAGATAGAAGATTCTTTTTAAAAAAAACTATCCAAAAAATGCTATCAACTGCAAACTGGTTTCTATTTCTCAAGAGGCAGCATCATCAACACTTCTCTAAGGAGAGCAGTCTCTTTGTTCTTAAGAAACCATCCAAACGAGTTTATTTATACAAAAAGAAAAGAACCCATTTTTTTTATGTTTATGTAAAGAAAAAAATGACTTTTTAGAGTAGAATTTAAAAATATTAGTCTGATCTTTCCCTCTCAGTTTCTAAATATGATCCTTATATTGCCATTTTCTCATTATTTTCTCATAATTTTTGACATTACCTACTCTCAATTACAGAAAATAAAAGATTAGAACTCTTATATTACCACCTGTCTCTATTTCCCTTCCTTCTGAGCTCCCAGTAAAATGACATCATAATTATTGGTAAAATTAAAATTTTAATTTACCAATTAAAAATTCAAATTGAAATTTACCTTATATGCCTACATAAGTGTTGTTCATTGGCTGAGCCACATGGTGTACTAAGAATCAGTTCAGTTCAGTTCAGTCGCTCAGTTGGGTCCGACTCTTTGCGACCCCATGAATCGCAGTACGCCAGGCCTCCCTGTCCATCACCATCTCCCGGAGTTCACTCAGACTCAGTCCATTGAGTCAGTGATGTCATCCAGCCATCTCATCCTCGGTCATCCCCTTCTCCTCCTGCCCCCAATCCCTCCCAGCATCAGGGTCTTTTCCAATGAGTCAGCTCTTCACATGAGGTGGCCAAAGTACTGGAGCTTCAGTTTTAGCATCATTCCTTCCAAAGAAATCCCAGGGCTGATCTCCTTCAGAATGGACTGGTTGGATCTCCTTGCAGTCCAAGGAACTCTCAAGAGTCTTCTCCAACACCACAGTTCAAAAAGCATCAATTCTTTGGCGCTCAGCTTTCTTCACAGTCCAACTCTCACATCCATACATGACCACAGGAAAAACCATAGCCTTGACTAGACAGACCTTTGTTGACAAAGTAATATCTCTGCTTTTGAATATGCTGTCTAGGTTGGTCATAACTTTCCTTCCAAGGAGTAAGCATCTTTTAATTTCATGGCTGCAGTCACCATCTGCAGTGATTTTGGAGCCCAAAAAAACAAAGTCTGACACTGTTTCTACTGTTTCCCCATCTATTTCCCATGAAGTGATGGGGCCAGATGCCATGATCTTCGTTTTCTGAATGTTGAGCTTTAAGCCAACTTTTTCACTCTCCTCTTTCACTTTCAACAAGAGGCTTTTTAGCTCCTCTTCACTTTCTGCCATAAGGGTGGTGTCATCTGCATATCTGAGGTTATTGATATTTCTCCCAGCAATCTTGATTCCAGCTTGTGTTTCTTCCAGTCCAGCGTTTCTCATGATGTACTCTGCATATAAGTTAAATAAGCAGGGTGACAATATACAGCCTTGACGTACTCCTTTTCCTATTTGGAACCAGTCTGTTGTTCCATGTCCAGTTCTAACTGTTGCTTCCTGACCTGCATACAGATTTCTCAAGAGGCAGGTCAGGTGGTCTGGTATTCCCATCTCTTTCAGAATTTTCCACAGTTTACTGTGATCCACACAGTCAAAGGCTTTGGCATAGTCAATAAAGCAGAAATAGATGTTTTTCTGGAACTCTCTTGCTTTTTCCATGATCCAGCGGATGTTGGCAATTTGATCTCTGGTTCCTCTGCCTTTTCTAAAACCAGCTTGAACATCAGGGAGTTCACGGTTCACGTATTGCTGAAGTCTGGCTTGGAGAATTTTGAGCATTACTTTACTAGCATGTGAGATGAGTACAATTGTGCGGTAGTTTGAGCATTCTTTGGCATTGCCTTTCTTTGGAATTGGGATGAAAACTGACCTTTTCCAGTCCTGTGGCCACTGCTGAGTTTTCCAGATTTGCTGGCAAATTGAGTGCAGCACTTTCACAGCATCATCTTTCAGGATTTGAAACAGCTCAACTGGAATTCCATCACCTCCACTAGCTTTGTTCATAGTGATGCTTTCTAAGGCCCACTTGACTTCACATTCCAAGATGTCTGGCTCTAGATTAGTCATCACATCATCATGATTATCTGGGTCATGAAGATCTTTTTTGTACAGTTCTTCTGTGTATTCTTGCCACCTCTTCTTAATATCTTCTGCTTCTGTTAGGTCCAGACCATTTCTGTCCTTTATCGAGCCCATCTTTGCATGAAATATTCCCTTGGTATCTCTAATTTTCTTGAAGAGATCTCTAGTCTTTCCCTTCTGTTCTTTTCCTCTATGTACTAAGAATACATTTCCTTTATTTTTCAAGCTGTTCTTCCTGAAGTGAACAAATTCCATCTTTTAAATTTGCATAATTCTCTGTTACCCCATGTGTGCCAAGTCGCTTCAGTCATGTCTCACTCTTTGTGACCCCATGGACTGTAGCCCACCAGGCTCCTCTGTCCATGGGATTCTCCAGGCAAGAATACTGGAATTGGGTAGCCATGCCCTCCTTCAGGGGATCTTCCCCACCTAGGGATGAAACCCATATCTCTTATGTCTCCTGCATTGGCAGGCAGGGTCTTTACCACTAGCACCACCTGGGAAGCCCTTTTCTGTTTATTACGGAATCACTAATCCTTCTAAAAGTTAGCAACAGAATAGTAAAACATGCTTCTAATTCTGTTTTCAAGAAGGTATCAAGAATTCTATCATTTGCTTAGACTCATTCTTCTACCCAGAAGCCTCTGTTTCCCTGCTCCACTCTCCTCTGACCTGTTCTCTGGGCCTTGTTTCTCCTTCTGGAAGCTGTAGGCTCTTATTGTCAATGATGCTCTGCAGTTAATAAGGATGTGCCCTGGGTGGGTTTGTTTGTTTCACTCATTGTGCTGGGCACTTAGCAAACCCTTTTTAAAACCATGTCTTTTAGTTCTGCAAATTATTTAAATTTTTTTTTACTGATGAATGTCCCCTCTCTAGGGAAACAGCTGTTTTTCAAGTATTTTTAACCAATCCTCCTGATTTCAGTCCACATCTCACCCCTACCTTCCAAGACAGTTGTTGCTCCCTGTCCTGTGTGTTGTTGGACATCCTTCTGTTTAATACTTAACTATGCAGCTCCCTCAGTTCTGCTCATTCCTGTATCAACTTTCCATCTTCAAAAAAAAAAAATCACATCTCCTATCACCTCAAATGGTGAAAGAAAGTGAAGGTGTTAGTCAGTCGTGTCTGACTCTTTGCGACCCCATGGACTGGGTCCCCTCAGGCTCCTCTGTCCATGGGGTTCTTCAGGCAAGAATACTGGCGTGGGTAGCCATTCCTTTCTTCAGGAGATCTTCCTGACCCAGGGATCAAACCCACATCTCTTGCAATGCAGGCAGATTCTTTACTGTCTGAGCTACCAGGGAAGCCCCCACTTCAAATGGCAGTGACTGTTAATTGTTCCCCAAAGTTTGTTCTCCCCTTTGCATACAATGCTTGAATCCTCACTTATTACCTGGACCTGTGGCACAACAGAAGATGCCAGTGTTCCTCCTGATCCCATCATCCCTTTACCAGTTTTGTGCATGACCTGTTCTTGGGATACTTTTACTTCCTAAAGTCAGCAGCTGTTTCTCTTTGGCAGAAGGTTGCCTTTGGACTGCTGGAGCCCACATTGCTTGTGCCCAAGAGTGCTAAAACACAATCTTGTTCAGTAGCATGTTAAAATGGCACAACTCACATGCCCACCGTGGAGCATCTCGAAGATGGACTACACTGCCTCTGGACCTGTCTGCAGGATTGAGGCTCTGTTTACTCTTACAAGCTTGCTTGACCTCCTTTTCTTATCTCACTTTCCCACTCCCCTACACCTGTTCCATTCCTTCCTGAGAGCATTTTTTATTTCCCCTGAGAGCACTTTTTGAAAAATAGTTTTCCCTTATCTCAAGGTCGGTATCAAGGGTGCCCAAGCTAAGACTCATGACTACCCAGAATGAAAACCACTTTGTAGCTAGGAGTAGTCTTGTGATTCACTTCTGGCCCATGTCGAAGAAGTGGAAGTGATGTGTGCAACTTCAAGGAGGTAACCTTAGAGACAGGGCATGTGGCCTTTTTCCACCCTTCTTTTGCTTCTTGATTGCTGAGATGCAGAAGTAATCATGGGCATCACAGCAGCTGTCTTGGATCCATGAGTTAACATTAGCAAAGGAAGCCATGTATGTAACATGAGAATGCAGAAAACAGATTCCTGACACGGTGTGACCCTATCACCCCTGGATTGGCAATCTCTACATTTCCTGAAGACTTGTAGCATGTAAAGTGGTTGTTATATTAGGTTTTTCTATGATGGTCAAATCTAATTCGATGAATTCACCTCTTCTACTGGTCTCTCTGTACCTGAGGGGTTTTTTTTTTTTCTTAATTTAGGTGAGATTTTGGAAGGAAGTAAATACAGTAATCAATCCCATGTAATTTTTGTTTGTTTTTGGCTAAACTGGATCTTCATTCGCAAGGGCTTTTTCTAGTTGTGGGAGTGGGGGCTACTCTTCACTGTGACGCTTGGGCTTCTCATTGCCCTGGCTTCTTCTGTTGCAGAGCACAGGCTCTAGGTGCACAGGCTTTGGGAGTTGCAGCATGTGGGTGCCGTAGCTGTGGTGTGTGGACTTTGTTGCTCTGCTGCATGTGGGATCTTCCCAGACCAGGGATTGAGCCTGTGTCCCCTGCATTGGCAGGCAGACTTACCCACTGCACCACCAGGGAAGTCCATCCTATGTATTTTTTGTTTGTGATAAATTTACATAAAATTTACCATCTTACAGTATACTACTCAGTTGCATTAAGTTCATGCACATTGTTGGGCAGACATCACCATCCATCTCCAGGACTTTTTTCATCTTCCTAAATTGAAACTCTGTACCCATTAAACAGTAAGTCCTTATTCCTTATTGCTCCACCCAGCCCCTGGCAACCACCATCCTATTTTTTGTCTCTCTGGATTTGATCAGCCTAAGTACTTCATATATATGGAATCACTTAACTGTACTTAACTGGAAGCCCCTGGAAGACGTTTGAGATGATTGGTCAAAAAAAAGGCTAAATCTGCCTTGGCCCTGAGAAGGTTTCCATGTCGGAGACAGAGCTCTCCCTGTGCAGAAGAGAAATACAGCTTTTGGAGAAACTGTATCTTATTTTGAGAGGGCAGGAATGCAACGGAGACAGTGACAACATGGGATCAGATCCCTCTGATCTACTTTCTGAGAGACTCAGCAGGACTCTGGTCACCAGCAGAGCTGTCCGGAGCCTGTGTGATGATATATGCTGAGGGCTGAAAAAAGGGCCATTCCACTTACCTTTGCTTGGAACCTACGACTCATCTGGTGTTCCAAGGATTAGACATTGTTAGGCTTGGAACTTCTGCATCTTGTTTTCTAACATGCTATTGCTGATATACAAACAAGCTATTAGTTTTTGTTGACTTATTGGCCTCCTTCATCAGTTCCAGTAGCTTTTCAATTAATTTGGGATGGGATGCTCTTTAGTCAAAGATGTAGTTAATGGTGTTTAAAACAAATTTTTTTTAAGAGGCTTGGAATGTTTTAGAGAAGTCTACAAAGCAAAGCCAGACTGTTTGGTGTAATAAAATGTAAATACAATCCAAACTTACTTTGTAAAGCTGTACATAAGATTTTTGTTATGTACAAAAGCTGGAGTACGTTCCTATTCTCTCTGGGTCAGAATGTCCCCCACCCCCACCAAAAATAAAGCCTTTGTCTCATCAACTGTGAGAGAAAAACAATTCAGTATCATTCATTCATCACTCAAGAAGACCTGTGCGCATTCCTGGCATGATTCTGGGTTCTTGGGAGAGAGCCGTGAATCAGACACTCTGCTCTGCTGCTACTTGCGTTCTGATTGGCCACGAGGCAGAGGAGACATTTACATGACTGCAGGTGACTTCATAACACGTTAAGGGCTATGCCTGCTCTGTGAGATACGGAGACGAAACAGGATAATATGATAATGTGTGACTGGGAGGGAGGGCTGGCTTTTGTACATAACAAAAATCTTATGTACAGCTTTACAAAGATAAGTTCGGATTGTATTTACATTTTATTACACCGAACAACCTGGCTACGCTTTCTAGACTTCTGTTAACGTTACACACTCCAGCCTTTGCGCACTACCCGCCTCTCTCTCCAGCCTTCTGTGTTCTTCAGAGACAAGCAGCCGTCCCCAACTCGGTCGCTGTGCTTGCTGTTTCCTCAGGCGGGTAGGGGGGCACCACACCCTTCCATGACTGCCTCACTTTCCTGGCGTCTGAAAGGCAACTCCAGAGGCCTTCCTCGAACCCAGTCTGAAAAGGCCCTCCATCCCAGCACACGCTATCACATCATCCTGTTTCGTCTTCGTATCTCACAGAGCAAGCTCAGCCCTTAACATGTTATGAAGTCACGTGCAGTCATGTAAATGTCTCCTGCCTCGTGGCCAATCAGAATGCAAGCAGCAGCGGAGCAGCTGTCTGACTCAGGGCTCTGTTCCAAGAACCCAGAATCATGCCAGGAATGCGCACAGGTCTTCTTGAGAGTGAATGAATGATGCAGAATTGTTTTTCTCTCATAGTTCATGAGACAAAGGGGTTTTTTTTGGTGGGGCGGGGGGAGTGGGGGAGGTTCTGATCCAGGGAGAACGGGAACAATCTTGGGAGAACAAGGTCCAACGAAGAGTGGTGGTGAATTTAAAGAGAAAGTCCTCATAGCAGAGGTGGCCAATGATCTTGAGGGACAAGGATGTCAGAAGGGCAAAGGTGAAAGAGCAAGGGGAGTGTTAGGATGCCTGAGGTAAGAAAAAACTTGGTTTCTTTGAAGACCTAAAATGAGGCCTGCTAGCTCCACTGTGCCTTAAGGGGAACTGTGAAGCGTACAGGCCGAAAAGGTCAGCTGGGCTCAAATTACCTATAAAATGATGAGCATTGAATGTGGCAGGCACAAAATGGTTAAAAGGATCCCCAAACATGCAAATCTTCAGAATAAGGACAACCCCAAATTTCCCTAACCTTCGAAAAGCTTTTAACTCACATAAAATGTGCCTTCAAATCAGCTAGTACGTTTCATAGGGCCCACAGGTGGTCAAGATGAGATCACAGCCATTTGGCTATCGAGTTACACTAAAAAGAGGGTCGCACATCATCAAGTGGAAATTTTTGTTTCAAGATTTGTGCCTAGCCCTAATTAAAGCTAAAATGGATAGCCGTCATTATAAAACCTGAAGATCCTATAACCCTGAACCAGGTGGATTCCAATTGTTAGAATCTGGTGTCCGGAGTTCAGTGAGGAAAAATAGCACTCTTAAAAACTGTTACTAGTATGCTTTGTTTGGCTGTCAGGGTGGGGGAAAAAAAAATCAAGCCAACATTTAAAAATCAGATTTCAAATAAAAATACGGAATCCTTAGCCTCTCAGAAAAGATTAGAGGATCCAGTAACAATGGCCTCTCTGGTACCCGTTAGTTGGAACAGAGTCACCAGTGGGCCCTAGCCAGCTTCATTTATCACCACGTCCATAAAACAATGCTTCTCACATTCACTCTGTGTGGGAATCTCCCGAGGATCTGGTTAAAATGCAGGTTCTGTTTCTGTAGGTGGGAGTGTGGCCTGAAACTTAGCATTTCTGAAAAGCTCTCAGTGGTGTAAATGCTCCAACACCACTTTGAGGGCAAAGCTATGAACTTAACAATAAATACAAACAGAAGTAAAAAAGCAAACATTATCTTTATTTGACAATTTTTGATATTTAAAATACAACTCATCAAACATCCACATTAACAACAGTATCCTCAGTGTTCAACAGTGCTTTGGAAGCCGGCTTTTCTAAGGACCAGACAGAAAGGCCTGTGTGTGTGTTAATGGCAAGACAACTCAGAGAGAAGAGCACACACACCAGGGCTGCAGAGTTGGGTCCTGAGCAAACGGCACTGCCACAGTGCATCTGTGTGGTGGCCAAAAGGATGCTTTTAATTCTTTACTTGAATTTCAAAGGTTACTTACACAGAACAGTAATTTTTAAAAATGCATTCCTACTAGTCCAGTGTTGCAGAAATTAGGTAATCACATTCAAATGTATGTTTTCCTCTTTAAAAAAATTCCTGAAAATATTCACTTTTGAACTATGCAAGAGACAAGTGAAGTGCTTCCTAAATGAATCAGGAATTTCCAAATATGTTTCACAAATGCTTTCTACTCCCTGTCTTATGAATCCATAGTCTTAAAACATTTATTGACATACTATGATACTTAAACATGCCAATTGCAATAATTTAGATGTGGTTAGTAGCATTAATTTTTTAAAATGCCAGACCATTTTGCAAAAAAAATTAAAATAGCATTTTCCTGAACAAAAAAAAATCAAAATTCAAGAATTAAACAACCATGTCAATAATATTTTCATTCATGAAAGCAAATGAAACAAAAATATTTTATGTATTTAAAAAACAACACAAGTTTCATTCATTTCTTTAATAAAAGATGCTGGTTACAAAGGGACCAGAAATGAAGCAAAGTTTTTATTCTAAAAATATGAAAAATTACTTATACTGCTGAAATAATCAATCCAATCTGATTTTTCTTAATTAAGATCACATCTGTAATATCTCCATACTTGTCAGGGCCCAGCTGTAACAATTAACTTTGAAAGTAGTGGAGGGCCATAGGTCCCTCCAATTGCAGATAAAGTTTCTAATAGGAAGTCATCAATACTAATGATTGAATCCTCTTAAGATTTTAAAATATTAAGATTTTTCAATCTAAGCAATTTCAATTATTATCATTATATTTTTGCTTGTGCACTGAGAATCAATCTTTTTTGCATTTGCACACCTCCAAATGGCCAGTTTTAAGACATTTAGTAAATCTTGGCACTAGTGTGATACTATTTAAAAACAGTATCAAACATGCAGACATTGAAAATGTCTTAGGCTCTTAGTGGCATAAAACTGACTTTATCTGACTTAACATCAAATGAAACAATGTAGAGTATGGGTAGTTTTGCTCCTCAACTAGTTTGGAGTTTTTCTTCATTAACTATGGCATGAATAAAGCCTCACTTCAGAAAAATTAAGTTTTAAAGAAAGAAAGCACCTTAAATATTCTGTGAATTGTAAATTATTTGGCCAAGATCTTAGAGGTGAAATACAGTTTACCTGCAGCAGCCTTTCAAACTACTTGGATTACTGAAATATTTGTATGTTAATTACGGTAAAAATGTTTAATGATGGTTTAGATTAGATGTTAACTACTCTGAATTTTTGAAACATAAATAACTACTTATTAAATCCAAGACATCTATCAGTGTGAAAGTGTTATTCCAAAGCTTGTTTAAACTTCACTTATAACACTAACATTGCCATGGTACTTATTTTATCCCAGTAATACAAATTATACATTAGAAAAATGATACCAATAGTTTAAATATTAAACATTAAGGTGTTCCCAATTGGTAAAACAGAATGGAAATCTTCCTATAAATAAAAGTTCTTCGCAGGACAGTTACAGTGAATTGCATTGTTTCTGACTTGCAGGTGGTTTAAAGTAAACCGTACTACCTGTGTAAACTATAACTTTTGTAACTTAAAAATTTTCTTACTGTGGTTATGAGCATTGGCATCTTTACATACTGGCCAATCAATTAAGAAATGGAATCTAAATGTTCAATAATATTTATGCCAATCCACACAAGATGGCAGTTTACTAGTGATTCTGAGTCTGCCTGCCAAATGGAACAACTTCACAACAAACTAAATAAACACATTCAAATATATCCAGTGTGTGCTCAGCCCTGCTTTAAAAAAATACCCTAACAAAAGAAGGTCAACATCCTATTATTCCTTTAAGTGCTTTAGCAAGGGTGTTAATATAAGAACTTTATAAACTTTCAAAGTTAAAACTTTTTAAAGTATATTCGCTTTTCCACTTTTGTATCAGGTAGTTCATCAATTAAAATGTAAGAATTAATGTATTTTTTTTCAATGAGAAAAGATATAGGTCAAATATCCATGGAAAATATGACTAGCATACTTGGGTTAACTACAGAAATGTCCAGTCTTAAAATATTTTGGTTTGTAAATCTCAGGGAGTAGTACCAAACTCCAACATCCTTTGCACTTCTAAAAGTTTATAATTCTTATGAAACATTTTCAATTGTCAAAAGAAAACTTTAGATTTTAAAATAAAACTGTCTAACTTTATGTAAGAGGAACTTCATAAAACTTAACTTGGCACAAAATAATGACTTAAAAAAAGTCTGTCTCTATCCAAGTAAAAGCTATTTCATAATTATAAATAAAAGATATTTTCTCATCTCTTTTCAGTTAGCAATAAATCCTACATCAAAAAATTCCCTGATAAAATGTGTGTAGCCATACACCAGGGTATGGCAATATATCATACTTTAATTTTCTAAGTTGTCAGCTGAAATTTCTTCTTAAATTTTAGCTAATGAACAATTCAACATTCAGAAGGGCTTCAAAGGGGGATGGAGAATGAGGGAAGGGGAGAATCTAAAAGGCCCATTTCAGAGAGACATGGTTAACTTTCACGAAAATCATCCCACTGCAATGAACCAGCAAGAAACTCTGCATCCCAATTAAAGAATGTTTATCAAAACTAAAGACTTTCTTATTTACAAATCCATTAAGTACTGTGCCTTCTGTAATTAGAAGCTATTTAAACATGATGCAAGTGTCAAGTCACAGTACAAATTTCAATGCAGTTTTGTTGGTAAATTATTTTCATGTTCTAAACGGTTATCTCTGGCAAGCTCTACCTACTAAAAGGTGTACAGAATCCACACTTCCTAACTGTAAACAGCTCTAGTCACAGGAGGAAAAATAAAATGAAACTGCTACTAAAACTGAAGCCAAATTTCATCTATATACATTCACAGTGGGCACTGCATGTTGTTTTCCATACACTGTATGCAACAGAAGGAAACTTGCACACCATGCTCTTATTTTTCTCAATTTCAAAAGGAAATAACAGGGTGCAGGAAAGAGGGTTACAACACAACCTTAAAGTTCTGACATAACTGAGGAAAGAGCCATCTGACAATGGATGTGCTCATATGTGACAGAATTCTCTTTTACTCTCAAATACTTGTGTAGAGCTGATTTCAGAGTACAGGAATGCACTGGAGTCATGAAATAATGATCCCTTCTCAGAGGGCTTAAAAACCTCAAGAAATATTACCATCTTTCAACAGAGTAGTAGAAAATAATGAGGTAACAGGGAAACTGTGATCAGAGAAAATAAAGATGAGAAACCACCCAAGTGAATGATACATAGTCAGAAGGAAAACAGCTTATCCTGGAACTGCTGCTATTATCAAAATGGAGAAGACACTGTCCTACAAGGTTAATTTGGTTAAAGAGAAATAAGAGCAACTATTAGATGATAAAAGTGAGCCAGATTCACTATGCAGAAGGGAGGAAAAGAAGACAAAGTGTGTGGGGAAAGTTCTGTGGCCAGAGCTAGTTATAATTAGTTGGTCTGCAAAAAGATCCAAGAAAAATGCCCTAATTTTAGATATGTTAGATATTGCACACTCAAGGAAGAAAAAAGAACATTTAGAAAACTCTTTTAAATTTCTTTAATTGCTGAATGCCTCTTTGGCTAGTGTTTGGAGGATCATTTTTTAGGCCTACAACTGATGTATTTTTCCACCTTATTATTGTTTTGTTTGCAAACCACCTAAGTCTTTTTTCCTCTGTTGAAAATTGTTCTCTGACACATTACCAAAATGGACCCTATGCTGTAATCACACAGGACAATATTGGAAAGACTGAATATCTAAATGATTTGTGGAAGGTATTACTTTTTTCCTTCTGTTTTGAGATTACTTCTAACCGTTTCTAAAGACATGGTCACAGCTGCCTGAAGCATGTCTTCTTCACTCATGAATCACCTGTTGGGGATAAAACACATATTTCTTAGAAAGTTCTGGAAAATTTCCAAAGTCATCAAAAGGTAAGTGCTCAGAAACTATTTACTTGACTACTATAGTTTCCTTTGTTGATTCTGAAAGTTTACAGATAGTAAAATCCACTCTTTGACAGTTCCTCAAGTTTTTACAAATATCAAGTGGTATAACCATCACCACCACCCAGATACAGACAGAACTAGTCCATGCACACAAATATTCCCTCATGCTGTCTTTGCAGTCAGTTCCCAATCCCTAGGTCTAGGCAACCGCTGACATGTTTTCTGCCCTACAGTTCTGCCTTTTCCTGCATGTCAACACAAATGGAATCATACATTGTGTATGCAACCTTTGAATATGGCATCTTAAACAAAAGCATTATGCTAAGGGAAAGAAAATTTAACTTTGTGTCTGTCAATGATACAGACGTTACTGAAAAGTCTGTTTTGAGAAATAATTATTTATGCACAGGAAGGTGCAAAGATAGTTCAAAGAGGTCCTGTGTACACTGGCTAAATTTCACCTAATAATTAAATCTTACGTAACTACAGCTCAAACCTAAATCTGAATACTGACATTGGTATTTACAAAGTTGTGTGTAGTTCTATGGTATTTTGTTGTATGTGAAGATCTGTGTAACCACCACCATCACCACCACTACAATCCAGACTGAGAACCACCAAAATCTCCCTCCTGCCATCCCTTTTTATCCACACTCACTTCTCTTCCCCATCCCTCCCACATTCCTTAACTGCAGGCAACTGCTAATTTGCTTTCCATCTCTATCAATTTGTCATTTTTAGTATGCTACACACTTAGAATCCTACAGTGTGAGACCTTTTGAGATTTATTTTTTTGTACTCAGCATAATGCCCTTGAAATAAATCTAAGCTGCTGCATGTATCCACAACCGGTTTATTTTTTTAAAAAGTTAAAAAAAAATTTTTTTAATTCTTTTCGCCACACCACATGCCATGCAGGATCTCAGTTCCCTGACCAAGATCTAATCTGTGCCCCTAGGAGTGGAAGCACAGAAGTCTTAACCACTGAACCAGCAGGGAAGTTCCCAGTTTCTTTTTAATACTGAGATGTATCTGTGGGATGGATGTACCGCAGTTGGTTTAATCATTCACCTACTGTAGCACACTTGTTTTTCCAGTTTTTATCATGACAAAGATGCTATGAACATTCAAGTACAGGTTTTTACATGGACAGAAGTTTTAATTTCTCTAGGATTAAATGGGAATATAACTGATGGCTGTATTGTCACTGTATATTCAGGTTTTATAGAAATTACCAAATTATTTTCCAGAGTGGCTGTACCAGTTCAAATGAAAGTTAAAAATCTTACCTCCCTTTACTTTCCTCTGATTATAATTGCCTTAAGTATTTCCTATATTTTACAGTAAAAACCAAATCAGTTATAATTCTTCCTGCAATCCTAAAATATAATTTAAAAAACTGAAAAGGAGAGGCAAATCTATTGTGTTTACACATATTTTTATTCCTCCTACTGTTCTTTTTGAGTATGTATTTGGCTATGCTGTGTTTTAGTTGCAGCATGCAGGATCTTTTTGTGTGTGTGTGTGGCACAGGGGGTATCTTTTACTTGCAGCATGGAAACTTTTAGTTGTGGCAGGTAGGATCCAGTTCCCCATTGCTGTTGAGTCACTCAGTTGTATCCGACTGTGCCACACCATGGATTGCGCCACACCAGGCTTCCCTGTCCTTCACCATCTCCTGGAGTCCAGTCAAACTAATGTCCAGTGAGTCAGTGAGGCCATCCAACCATCTCATTCTCTGTATTCCTCTATTTTTTCTGCCTTCAAACTTTCTCAGCACCAGGGTTTTCTCCAGTGAGTCAGCTCTTTGCATCAAGTGGCCAAAGTATTGGAGCTTCAGCTTCAGCATCCATCCTTCCAACAAATATTCAGGGTTGATTTCCTTTAGGATTGACTGGTTTGATCTCCTTGTTGCACAAGGGACTCTCAAGAGTCTTCTCCAGCACCACAGTTCGAAGGCTCAATTTTTTGGTGCTCAGCCTTTTTTATTGTCCAGTTCTTACATCTATACATGACTACTGGGAAAGTCATAGCTTTGATTATACAGACCTTTGTAAGCAAAGTAATATCTCTACTTTTTAATACACTGTCTAGGTTTTTTTTAATTTTAGTTGGAGGATAATTACAATATTGTGGTGGGTTTTGCCATACATCAACATGAACAGGGAGGGGTGCACAGGTGTCCTCTTGTCCTGAACCCCCCTCTGACCTCCCTCCCCATCCCCATCCCTCTGGGTTGTCCCAGAGCACCAGTTTTGAGTGCCCTGCTTCATGCATCGAACTTGCACTGGTCATTTATTTTTACCTATGGTAATATACATACTTCAATGCTGTTCTCTCAAAATCACCCCACTCTCGCCTTCTCCCACATAGTCCAAAAGTCTGTTCTTTACATGTGTCTCTTTCACTGCCTTGTATATAGGATTGTCATTACTGTCTTTCTAAATTCCATATATATGCATTAATAAACTGTACTGGTGTTTCTCTTCTGACTTACTTCACTCTGTATAATAAGCTCCAGTTTCATCCAACTCATTAGAACTGACTCAAATGCATTCTTTTTTTTATAGCTGAGCAACATCCCCTTGTGTATATGTACCTCAGCTTCCTTACCCGTTTGTCTGCTGATGGATATCTAGGTTGCTTCCACCTTCTAGCTGTTGTAAACAGTGCTGTAATGAACATTGGGGTATATGTCTCTTTCATTTCTGGTTTCCTCATTGTGTATGCCTAGCAGTGGAATTGCCGAGTCATATGGCAGTTCTATTTCCAATTTTTTAAGGAATATCCATATTGTTCTCCTGGAGAAGGCAATGGCACCCGACTCCAGTACTCTTGCCTGGAAAATCCCATGGACGGAGGAGCCTGGTAGACTGCAATCCATGGGGTCGCGAAGAGTTGGACACGACTGAGTGACTGCCCTTTCACTTTTCAGTTTCATGCTTTGGAGAAGGAAATGGCAACCCACTCCAGTGTTTTTGCTGGAGAATCTCAAGAATGGCGGAGCCTGGTGGGCTGCTGTCTGTGGGGTCGTACAGACTCAGACACGACTGAAGTGACTTAGCATACTGTTCCCCATAGTAGGTGTACCAGTTTGCATTCCCACCAAGAGTCTAAGAGGGTTCCTTTTTCTCCACAACCTTCTCAGCATTTATTGTTTGTAGACTTTTTAATGGCAGTCATTCTGACTGGCACGAGATGGTACACTGTGGTTTTGATTTGCATTTCTCTGATAATGAGTGATGTTGAGCATCTTTTCAGGTGTTTTTTAGCCCTCTCTATGTCTTCTTTGGAGAAATGTCTGTTTAGTTCTTTGGCCGACTTTTTGACTGGGTCGTTCGTTTTTCTGGTATTGAGCTGCATGAGCTGCTTGTACATTTTTGAGATTAATTCATTGTCAATTGTTTTGTTTGCTATTATTTTCTCCCATTCTGAAGGCGCCCTTTTCACCTTGCTTATGGTTTCCTTAGTTGGGCAAAAGCTTTCAGTTTAATTAGGTCCCATTTGTTTATTTTTGTTTTTATTTCCATTCCTCTGGAAGGTGGGTCATAGAGGATCTTGCTGTGATTTATGTCAGAGAGTGTCTTGCCTATTTCCCTCTAACAGTTTTATAGTTTCTAGTCTTACATTTAGATCTTTAATTCATTTTGAGTTTATTTTTGTGTATGATGTTAAAAAGTGTTCTAGTTTCATTCTTTCACAGGTGGTTGACCAGTTTTCCCAGCACCACTTGTTAAAGAGATTGTCTTTTCTCCATTATATTTTTGCCTCCTTATAGGTTTCTCAGGAGACAGGTAATGTGATCTGGTATCCCCATCTTTTTAATACTTTTCCACAATTTGCTGTGATCCCCACAGTCAAAGACTTTAGCATAGTCAATCAAGCAGATGTTTTTCTGGAATTTCTTTGCTTTCTCTATGATAGAGAGTAGGCTTTTCCTGAGGCAAAAAGAAAACTGAGGCTACTAACCACTCTGTCTTCCTCTGGTCCTGAGCTTCCCAGCCGTTTGTCTTCTCTCTGCCTTTCAGATTCTGATTATATTTGCTTTATACAAAAGCCCAGGGCTGTTAGCTGTAATTAGCAGAATGTGTGAGAAAAAGTACCAATTCATTCCTTTTTATTGCTAATAGTAGTCCTTTGTTTGGATGTAACAGTTTATGTGTCTATTCACCATCTGAAGAACAACCTTTAAACAGCTTCCTGTTTGGGGCTATTATGAACAAATCAGCTAAAGCATTCACAGTAAGTTTTTGTGTGAATCTAATTTTCTTTTCTCTTGGTTAGAAACTAGGAATCGGACCACTGGATTCCATGGTTAAGTGTACATTTAAGTTTGTAAGAAAATACTAAACTGTTTTCCAGAGTTGTTGTACCATTTTACACTCCTACTAACAATGTATGAGAGTCCCAGTTGCTCTGATTCTTGCCTGCATTTGGTATTGTCAATTTAATTATTTTCTTAAGTCTTTCTTGCAAGTGTATAATGGCATCTCATTGTGGGTTTAGTTTGCATTTCCCTAATGACTAGTGATGTTGAGTATATTTTCATGCCCAATTTTCATCCATATACCTGGTAAAGTGTTCAAATCCTTTGCCCATCTTTTTGAGTTATTTTCTTAAGTTTTGAGAATTCTTTTTATGTCCTACTTACAAGTTCTTTGTTGGATAGTTTCTTTTTCACTCAGTTTCTACTACCAATAACTGGCCAACATTCAAGACCTATTTATTAAACCAAGGCCTAATAAGTAATTCTAGACCTCTATGTTGTAATGCAGACTACACTCAAGTGTTTTTAGTTTTCCAAGTAGTAAAATGAACTTATTTTCCACCTACTATTATTCATTATCTTTGAGAAACCTTTGGAAAATGTACCAGCAAGTATTAATTATAATTTTAAAGCAAAACATTCATTGAGTGTTTTAAGGACACAAGTACATAAAGGAGTCAGCCTGCTCCTTAATCCAAGAAAGTTTAGTAGATCACAAATTCATTCAAGAATTTCAGTATAATGAAAGAGAGGAGAACAAGCCTACAAAGCCAAAAATCACATGGAGGCTGTGTGTCAAAGAGAGCATGCAGGTAACAAAGGTGATGTATGGTCAGGAGGCGTACCTAGATCCCTGTCAGGCGCTTCAGAACGTGTGCTCGACTTTTCACACAGATGTGTAAGTTGTCCTGGCGGAGCTTGTTGCTGCTGCTGCTGCTGCTGCCTGAAACATTCAAGAGTGAATGTACATTTAAAAAACAAAACCTAAGAATAAATAAGCCATGAGAAAAACCATTCCCATGGAAAATAAATGGTTTCACAAAACAAAAGTGTCACTGGCTTGAACGCCCCAGAAGAAGGCAAGAGCAATCATTCTGACAGAAAACAAACTTATGATTACCAAAGGGTAAAGGGGCAGGGGAATAAATGAGGAGTTTGGGATTAATAGATATATACTACTATATATAAAATATATAACAAGGTCCTACTGTATAGCATAGTGAACTATATTCAGTACCTTACAATAACCTATAATGGAAAAGAATCTGAAAAAGAATATACATATATACATATATCTCAACAATTTTGCTGTACACCTGAAATTAACACATTATAAATCAACTACACTTCAATTTTTAAAAGAAAGAGCAATCCGTCTGACATAAACTACTGAAAAGCATCACAGTGCTGATCCTAGGAAACCTAGATAGAAAATTCACATTTATCAGACAAATTAACAGATAGGTATTTTTACCATAAAAATAACACATTGTACCAATGGAGTCACCATTTTTATGCAAATGTGTTGGTCCTTAATATTGTTGGAAGTCACTGAAAATAAGCACCATTGAAAAGATAAAGCATCTCAAATTATGGGCAGATTAAAATGATCCTTCCATGGCTGGCTCCTTCCTGTCACTCATATCTAGGCTTCAGTGTATCTCCTCAGAGGCTTCCCTGGTGGCTCTGATGGTGAAGAATCTGCTTGCCAACCCAGGAGATCCAGGTCAGGAAGATCCCTTGAAGGAGGAAATGCCAACCCTCTCTAGTATTCTTGCCTGTGAATCCCATGGACACAGGATATTTCCTGACTGTTCGAGCTAAAGCAGCCACCTGCCATTCTCCCACTCTCATTTAATTTTCAGTATAAACTATCATCATCTGATATTCTTCTGCCTGTCTCCCCCTGTAGAATCATAAGCTTTGAGAGCACTAAGCTTATCCTGCTTGTTTCTCCAGTACCTAAACCTGTGCTTGCCACCAAATATTTTATGAATGAAAGAACTGAAAACTATTTAAACTGCATTATCAAGTTTCAGTAATACCTACTGCATTAAAGTAAATTCTCCCTGTATTTCTTTTCAAAAGGAAAATCCATGTCATAACAATTCACACATGTAAACATGATGGTTGTGATGTAAATAGGTAGGACGGTGTCCTTCTACTCAGAAAATATACACTTAAGTCTTGAGAAATATAATGGGAAATTGTGTTTGTAAGTTATTCTAAAGTGGTTCAGAAATACCAACAATTGGGAAATCTAGGTGGAGAGTATAAGGAACTCTGAACTATTTCTGCTTTTACGTCAGTTTAAAATTACTTCATATACGTACATATATATATGCTAAAAATTTTTAAGAAACAAAACATAAACAGCCGACAATCTAAGCAAGAAGCTATAATTTCAAAAAATGCATAAAAGGATTTTTAAAGGAATCTGTATTTTTTTATGAATATAAAATTCTTTAATGGAGTAAAAACTGTTCTTTTATGTTTTTTATCAACCTCACCCTCTTTTTTTTTTTTTTTTTTACTATTTTTTATTGAAGGTTAATTGCTTTATAGAATTTTATTGTTTTCTGTCAAACCTCAACATCAATCAGCCACAGGTATAAATATATCCCTTCGTTTTTGAACCTCCCTCCCACCCCTCTAGGTTGATACAGAGCCCCTATTTGAGTTTCCTGAGCAATAAAGCAAATTCCCGTTGGCTGTCTATTTTACATATGGTAATGTAAGTTTCCATGTTACTCTTTCCATACATCTCACCCTCTGCTCCCCTCTCCCCATGTCCATAAGTCTATTCTCTATGTCTGTTTCTCCACTGCTACCCTGTAAATAAATTCTTCAGAACCATTTTTCTAGATTCCATACATGTGCATTAGAATATGGTATTTATCTTTCTTTCTGACTCACTTCACTCTGTATAATAGGTTCTAGGTTCACCTACCTCATCAGAACTGACTCAAATGCTTTCCTTTTTATGGCTGAGTAATATTCCACTGTGTATATGTACCACAGCTTCTTTATCCATTCATCTGTCGATGGGCATCTAGGTTGCTTCCATGTTCTAGCTATTGTAAATAGCTCTGCAATGAACAATGGGATACATGTGTCTTTTTCAACCCTGGTTTCCTCAGGGTATATGCCTAGGAGTGGGATTGCTGGGTCATATGGTGGTTTTATTCCTCGTTTTTAAAGGAATCTCCATACCATCTTCCATCGTGGCTGTATCAATTTACATTCCCACCAACAGTGCAAGAGCATTCCCTTTTCTCCACACCCTCTCCAGCATTTATTGTTTGTAGACTTTTTGATGGCCATTCTGACTGATGTAAGGTGATATCTCATGGTTATGATTTGCATTTCTCTAATAATGAGTGCACTCAATATGCCAGCAAATTTGGAAAACTCAGCAGTGGCCACAGGACTAGAAAAGGTCAGTTTTCATTCCAATCCCAAAGAAAGGCAATGCCAAAGAATGCTCAAACTACTACACAATTGTACTCATCTCACACGCTACTGAAGTAATGCTCAAAATTCTCCAAGCCAGGCTTCAGCAATACGTGAAACGTGAACTTCCAGATGTTCAAGCTGGGTTTAGAAAAGGCAGAGGAACCAGAGATCCAATTGCCAACATCCGCTGGATCATGGAAAAAGCAAGAGAGTTCCAGAAAAACATCTATTTCTGCTTTATTGACTACGCCAAAGTCTTTGACTGTGTGGATCACAATAAACTGTGGAAAATTCTGAAAGAGATGGGAATACCAGACCACCTGACCTGCCTCTTGAGAAATCTGTATGCGAGTCAGGAAGCAACAGTTAGAACTGGACATGGAACAACAGACTGGTTAGGAAAAGGAGGACGGCAAGGCTGTATATTGTCACCCTGCTTATTTAACTTCTATGCAGAGTACATCATGAGAAACGCTGGGCTGGAAGAAGCACAAGCTGGAATCAAGATTGCTGGGAGAAATATCAATAACCTCAGATATGCAGATGACACCACCCTTATGGCAGAAAGTGAAGAGGAACTAAAGAGCCTCTTGATGAAAGTGAAAGAGGAGAGTGAAAAAGTTGGCTTAAAGTTCAACATTCAGAAAAAAGAAAGATAATAGCATCTAGTCCCATCACTTCATGGGAAATAGATGGGGAAACAGTGTCAGACTTTATTTGTTTGGGCTCCAAAATCACTGCAGATGGTGACGCAGCCATGAAATTAAAAGACACTCTTGGAAGAAAATTTATGACCAATCTTTGCATATTGAAAAGCAGAGACATTACTTTGCTAACAAAGGTCCGTCTAGTCAAGGCTATGGTTTTTCCTGTGGTCATGTATGGATATGAGAGTTGGACTGTGAAGAAAGCTGAGCCCCGAAGAATTGATGCTTTTGAACTGTGGTGTTGGAGAAGACTCTTGAGAGTCCCTTGGACTGCAAGGAGATCCAACCAGTCCATGCTGAAGGAGATCAGCCCTGGGATTTCTTTGGAAGGAATGATGCTAAAGCTGAAGTTCCAGTACTTTGGCCACCTCATGCGAAGAGTTGACTCATTGGAAAAGATTCTGATGCTGGGAGGGATTGGGGGCAGGAGGAAAAGAGACAACAGAGGATGAGATGGCTGGATGGCATCACTGACTTGATGGACGTGAGTCTGAGTGAATTCCGGGAGATGGTGATGGACAGGGAGGCCTGGCGTGCTGCAATTCAAGGGGTCACAAAGAGTCGGACACAATTGAGTGACTGAACTGAACTGAACTGAATAATGAGTGATGTTGAGCATCTTTTCTTGTTTGTTAGCCATCTGTATGTCTTCTTTGGAGAAATGTCCGTGTAGGTCTCTTCCACTTTTTGATTGGGTTGTTTTTCTGGTATTGAGCTGCTTGTATATTTTGGAAATTAATCCTTTGTCAGTTGTTTCATTTGCTATTATTTTCTCTCATTCTGAGGGTTGTCTTTTCACTTTGCTTACAGTTTCCTTTGCTGTGCAAAAGCTTTTAAGTTTAATCAGGTCCCACTTCTTTACTTTTGTTTTTATATCCATTAGTCTAGGAGGTAGGTCATAGAGGATCTTGCTTTGATTTATGTCATCCAGTGTTCTGCCTATGTTTTCCTGTAAGAGTTATAGCTTCTGGTCTTACATTTAGGTCTTTAATCCATTTTGACTTTATCTTTGTGTATGGTGTTAGGAACTATTCTAATTTCATTCTTTTACATGTAGCTGTCCAGTTTCCTAGCACCATTTATTGAAGAGGCTGTCTTTGACCCATTGTATATTCTTGCCTCCTTTGTCAAAAATAAGGTACCCATAGATGCATGGGTTTATTTCTGGGCTTTCTATCTTGTCCAATTGGTCTATATTTCTATTTTTGCACGAGTACCATACTGTTTTGATGACTGTAGCTTTGTAGTATAATCTGAAGTCAGGAAGAAGCCGAATTTTTATATGCCCAGTAACACAACAGGGCTTCCCTTGTAGCTCAGATGGTAAAGCATCTGCCTGCAATGCAGGAGACCTGGGTTCAATCCCTAGGTCAGGAAAATCCCCTGGAGAGGAAATGGTTACCCACTCCAGTATTCTTACTTGGAAAATCCCATGGACAGGGGAGCCTGGTGGGCTACAGTCCATGGGGTCACAAAGAGTCAGACATGAATGAGCAACTAACACATAGAACACTATCAAATAGAATAGAATAGCACACTTTTTTCTAGGGCCCCTCTTAATCTTGTGTTTTAAATATGAGCAACGAGGCAAATTCAGCCAGTGGGATTTGCAGTTTTTCCCTACTGGCCTCTGAGCCAGACACTGATGTATGCACAGGTTCTGGGGAGCATGGCTAACAAGGGACACATAGGCAGTAGGCTACCACAAGCGTACTCTGATTCTGGAATGTGACACGAAAAAGACAGGCTGTGAGGTACGAGGAATTCCTGGCGCATCCTCTCCATGCCCTCCTCCCCCTCCATTCAAGAAAGTATTTCAGAATGCAAGGGAGTGATAGGTGAGAGAGTGCCTTTACTGAGATAACCTTCATTCCACTTCCAAGTGAGAAGTAAATCAACTGCCAGCCTTGAGAGTATTTTGACAGCTTTCCTATGCAGGGACACTGTAAGATGGACCATGTTCAAACAGTAAATCAGCATCCTTTCCCCCTGTGCCTTCTAACATGCCTTCAGCATGAGAAAGGCTGGAAAACTGAAAATGACACGTCTTCGACAGTTTTCGAGCTAGGAGTCTGGCTACCAGTTAAAACATGCCTGAGACTTACATGGCAGAGGAGGTACAGTCATCTTCCTGCAGCTTTGGTGGGTCTCTGCTGGTAGGTAAAGCCACAGAGACACCAGTTCCACAATCCTGCTTCCTGGCAGCTGCAGCGGGGGCCAGACTGCAGGTTCCCATTTCTAGGCAACTGTGGTGGCAGCTTCCTGGTCCTAGGGTCACAGCTAAAGCAGTGTGTTCTTAAACTCAATATCCTGAATCCGCTTTGTCCAAAGGAGGCTTGAGAGGGAGGGGGATATATGTATATTTATGGCTGATTCACACTGTTGTACAGCAGAAACCAACACAACACTGGAAAGCAATTATCCTCCAGTTAAACATTTAAAAAATCTCTAAGTAGTTTCTGTTTTTTAAGCTGGACTCTGATAAACTATATCACGCCACTGAAGTGGTAGTTCAAGTAGTAGGTAATCAAAAAATCACAGTAACCCATGACTACGAAAACACTGGATTTTCCTGGTAGCTCAGATGGTAAAGAATCTGCCTGCAATGCAGGAAATCCGGGTTAAATCCCTGGGTCAGGAAGATTCCCCTGGAGAAGGGAATGGTTCCCTTGTTTCTCTCCTGGTTAAGAACCACTTTTTTAGTGACAGAAAGAAAGAATCAGCATCATTTCAGAGTTACATCTGGAGAAGGCATTAATAATGCTAAATGTATCCGTGGGCTACTTCACAGTTTACAAAACAGTTTTATACACATTGACTTATTTGATGTTCATAACATGGGAGTTAAGGTTTTACAATGATATAGCTGATAAAGTAGAGTTTTACTCAGGGTTCTATATGTACCATGGATTTGGAGATTACCACTGGGGAAAAATATCACAGCTATGAAAGTATCAGCTAAGAATGCCTACTCATAAACTATTAATTTGTAACAGGTAGACTTTCAACAGTATTTTCACGCTTAATCCATGAACACTGTGGCTAAACTGTGGCTACTACATTAAGTATGAAGATTCAAATACTCTACAGGGAAAAAAAAAAAACCTATAATTTCAACGAGTAACAAATTAGCACCAGGGTAAGTTTGGAAAAGATCAGAAGGAAGAAATGGCTCCATAGGCTTACAGCCAAGTTCTCCACAAAACAAGCTATTGTGACAAGGACCCATCTAGATTTAATAATCAGGAATTCTAGTGAAAGGCAAAAATTAGGTTCTCAGCTCCTTCAATCATAAGTCCTACAAGATTCTGAACGCTAACCAAAGTTAAAAAGCAACCCTAAGAAGTTAGGTCTTAACTCTTCTCAGCAACAACTAACTGTAAAACATTCTCTAGGTCTACTCAAGTTACCACCAGTATTTTCAAAGTCAAATTAGGAGGTAGGGGATAGGAAGCTGAAGCTGGAACCATCACTATACTTTCTTACCCAATCAACTAACCCCAATCAGAAAGGAGACTCAGACATTTTTAAAGGGGCACAGCGTTGAATAAAACATCTGCATTAGTTATAGCTGGCATTCTGCTTGTTCTAACTTACTCAGTCATTATGAAATGTTAGTTACTGCATCATCCTTTGTGCTATAAAAAATTTAATTTACTGGAAGTTCTATGTTTTTAATACAAAAAAAACCTTAAAAACTTTTTTTAATAAAAGAGGGATTTGTTTTTGTACTTTAAAGATTGTTTCCTTTTCTTGGATGTACTTGTGAATTTAATGATTTTTCTATAAAGTGTGTCTATGTTTATTCTGGAAAAAACTAAAGTCTCAAAAAGCATGGTAGAGGTATCACTTGGAAACTGTTTTGGAGAGCAGTTCATGTATTTTAGAGACAGACATAAAAATCAATACAGATGAAATATTATGATTTAGATTTATTACAAAATAACCCCACTCTGTGGGGGGTGGAGGTGGGGACAAGAGTAAATAGCATGGGAGACAGGGGCATAAAAACCAAAACGGCCAATGTGCTGATATTTGTTATATGTGGGCAAGGGATAAATCAGGGTTCTTTATGCTAGTTTCTCTTGCACATAAATTTGAAGTTTATCATATTTAAAAAATAAAAACATTATTTAAAAATTGTAAAGGGACTGACAAGCACTAATAAGCACTATTTTGAGATTTTTATACAGAATTAAATCCATTAATCTATCACTGAATAAAGACTAGAAATATCTCACATTAAGAGGATGTCAGTTGATCAGAACTTTCCTTCATATACTTCTGAGTTGTGACTTAAAAAAAACAGAAAACAAGGTAAATATTATCTTCATTACACCATCCAATGTAAAATGCGCCAACATTTTAGATACGGCTAAAGTACTACCAATTATTATGTATAAGACTCTTCTGAATTGCAGAGATGTTGAAATGTGAAAATATGCTCATCTTAGAATTGATAAAATAAAATAACAGGCCAGACTCAGCCACTGCCTTAGTTCTCTGAGCTGGAATCAGAGGATCTATTGGAGATCTTATGATGGTAAGATGGAGTTTCATCTTTAAAACAGAGAAAAGGGGATGAAGACCTGTGAATGACGGTTACTGGTAAGAATAACGAAATTTCTACTTTGAGAGCACTTACACAGCTGGGCACAAAGTCAGGTCCTAGGAGCTGATGGCTGAGATTTACGGCCACTCTTATGTTCCTGATGCTGATGGGCCTGTGGCGCCCCCGCAGTGCCCGGTGTGGTAACAAGCAGAGCAGTTAAGCACCAGCTCTATTTGAGAGTGTGTTCTCTTATGATAAATGGTGTTTTTTCTATTAATTGACAGGAGAACTTTGTAGGGTTAGTCAGGTAACCAAGAAGTATATTCAAAGGACCACAGGGCTTTGTTCTTGCCTTGATCCAATTCCACTTTTCTTTTGATGACTGAAATTTTACAAGGCTTCCTTCACCCTATTTCATGAAAATTTAATTTGTACTGAGGCAAAATTTTCTCCTAAAACCATATTTGATTTCAGTTTATTAGCTATAAAATTTTAAAAACTACATTCAAATGTTCATAGGGGCAGGCTAGTGCCTGCCAGTCTTTTAAAAAAGGAGAGAATTCTAAATAATATGGATGGTTAGGTCAAAGCTATATGTCTACAATAGACAAAACAGCCAAGGTAGATATGAAACATGCAGGTTTAATATGGTACCAACTACTTTACTTTTCAAAGTAGGCTTCTCTTCTCTTCCGTAGCTCTTCTGAAGTAGGATGTGAACCCGATGTCTGTGGGATATCTTGACATCTATTTCTGGAAGTCCCTGAAAACCAAATAAAACACAACAAACAACAGTTTTATTTACCAAGTCAGGACATGTTTATACTTAGGTGAAGGAGCTTTCAAAAAGTTTTCTTCTCAAAACTATTCTGCACCATTCTGTAAATGTAAGAAAGGCTCTGAAAGGTTCAGGGAAAATCAGAATAAGGTAGTTCAACCAAACCTGTGTCCACGGTGGCCACGCCTACTATCATCTGTGGCACAGTGGACGTGAGGTAAGTTCAATGGCCATCTGGCAGGAGAAATAACTAGCACCGCACGTGCTTGCTCTCTACTTATTAGAAATGAATCTACACTTTCTAAAAATAAATTGATTTACTTATTTGGCTGCACTGAGTCAGCTACGGCATGTGGGGTCTTCCTTGCACCATGGGGATCTTTGCTTGAGGCACACAGACCCTCTAGTTGTACCGCTTGCGGGCTTAGTTGCTCTGAGACATGTGGGATTTCAGTTCCTTGACCAAGGATCGAACCCATGTCCCCTGCTTTGCAAGAAGGATTCTTAACCAATGTACCACCAGGGAAGTCCCAGAAATCAATCTACACTTTTGAAGGCACAGAATTCTTAGAAGTAACTTAAAGTGGATGATTGCAAAATAAACCCATTCTATATATTCCTCTGCCTTCAAACATCTGGATACTGACATAACTTAGGTATGTTTCCGTGTTCTTACTAAATTATTGCTCCAATCAGATTCTGCACAAATTGTGAAATAACGTGGGAAGAAGAGTAAAGGACACAAAAATATCTAAAACTAATAAGGCTGTGTCTGTCTACCACTGGGCTAACCTAGCAGGACTCTGCTAATGAGCAGTTCAGAATAAAATATAGCATAAAAAGGATATCTTCATATTAACAGAAACTCAATTTTATTTAGATACTTAAGGAATTCAATTGATGTGTAATTTCATTAGAAAGTAGAAGGCAAATTCACATTAGACAAAAACAAAACAACCCCCCCAAAAAAGAAAACCCATCACACTTTTTAAGTAAGCCGCTTTGAGCAATGTCCCAGATATTTCCCTCCACTTGGATTCCCTGGGGTGGGAGTGGGTTGGGGAAGAGGTGTGGTGGGCTAAAAGAGTGAGCCCACCAAAGTGAGCTTAAGCCAAAAGTTCCACAGCCAGTAAGTTTTAGAGTTTTGTAAAATCAATTTATAGTCTCTGTCCAGACCTTCCTTCACAGCCACTAGAATGCATTTAAAAAGCTGGTCTTGGCAAGGGTCCAGTGACCTCACCATGATTAGTTCTGCTTAGTACTGTGTTTGCACAGTATTATAACCAAACTGAATGACCAGAAATAAAAATATAACTAGTCTTAATATAACACAAGTCATAAAGTTATATGTATATGTATTAAACATTATGTGTATTAAATAATATCTAAAAAACAATAACTGATTATACATAGCTACTGCTTCTGTAATGACTATCAAAGAACTTCTACCAATAGTATATTAATTTCCAGAAGAACTAAAAATGATCTAAATCAACTGCTTCAACAACAAATAAAGTAGGTGTTGGAATGTCCATACCTTGCATACTGAGCTGAATGGCCCTGCGGAGATCGGCTTCTTCATCTTCCATGTCAATGTCTTGGCGACTTAGTGCCAGAGCCCTCTGAAAGTCCTCCTCATCCTCGTCTAACATTCCTGTCCCATCATTTACTTCTAAGACGCGTTCTAGATCTGTTTTCTGGACTCTGAAGAATAGAAGCACAAATAATAACTGCAGACCATTCTTTTCTTGTAATTATAACATAGAGACATTTAAAAACCAAAGATTTTTATGTAAGTTGAAAACTTACACATTTTTTTTGCAGATAACATCTAATAATGCAAAGGTCCTATTGTGATATGAATTTGTTTGGGAAGTATACTTAAATAATTCAGAGAGTTGATCCAAGGTTAAACCAATAAGCTACACTTAAACAGAAAGGTCTTAAAAAAAATCCACCAACAATAAAAGGACCACATCTTCATGTAAATTTAATTCTTGTAATGAAATACTATCATATACCCCACACTGCAGGCTCAGCTTTACCTCTGTTCTTTAAGCTGTGCTAATTCTTCTCCAATAAGTTTTGGTCGATGCATCTGTTGGACCCTGATCATCTGTAGAAGTTGGTCAGCTTCACAATCTGGCAGATCACCCTTAACAACAAATATAGAGTAACCTAAAAAAAACAGGCAAAAATTATCAACAACAGCTAGCAAGTGATTCAAAATGGATTGAAAATGATAGCAGATAGAGAGGCAGCACAACAGCGGGAAGACCACAAACCAAGGAGTGAGGAAGACCTGGGTCCAAATAATGGTTCTTACACTTACCAGTGGGGTGGTCTAGGACAAATTACTTAAGGTCTTTAAGCCTCACTTCCATATATATAGTTCAGTCACTCAGTCGTGTCCGACTCTTTGCGACCCCATGAATCGCAGTACGCCAGGCTTCCCTGTCCATCACCAACTCCCAGAGTTCACCCAGACTCACGTCCATTGAGTCCGTGATGCCATCCAGCCATCTCATCCTTGGTCGTCCCCTTCTTCTCCTGCTCCCAATCCCTCCCAGCATCAGGGTCTTTTCCAATGAGTCAACTCTTCGCATAAGGTGGCCAAAGTACTGGAGCTTCAGCTTTAGCATCATTCCTTCCAAAGAAATCCCAGGGTTGATATCCTTCTGAATGGACTGGTTGGATCTCCTTGCAGTCCAAGGGACTCTCAAGAGTCTTCTCCAACACCACAGTTCAAAAGCATCAATTCTTCGGCGCTCAGCCTTCTTCACAGTCCAACTCTCACATCCATACATGACCACAGGAAAAACCATAGCCTTGACTAGATGGACCTTAGTCGGCAAAGTAATGTCTCTGCTTTTGAATATACTATCTAGGTTGGTCATAACTTTTCTTCCAAGGAGTAAGCGCCTTTTAATTTCATGGCTGCAGTCACCATCTGCAGTGATTTTGGAGCCCAAAAAAACAAAGTCTGACACTGTTTCTACTGTTTCCCCATCTATTTCCCATGAAGTGATGGGGCCAGATGCCATGATCTTTGTTTTCTGAATGTTGAGCTTCAAGCCAACTTTTCCACTCTCCTCTTTCACTTTCAACAAGAGGCTTTTTAGCTCCTCCTCACTTTCTGCCATAAGGGTGGTGTCATCTGCATATCTGAGATTATTGATATTTCTCCCAGCAATCTTGATTCCAGCTTGTGTTTCTTCCAGTCCAGC
>SJXQ01004820.1:324739-411441 GCA_006408695.1 Aepyceros melampus | reverse complement strand
CCTGCAGTCACCATCTGCAGCGATTTTGGAGCCCCCCACAATAAAGCTTGTCACTATTTCCATTGTTTCCCATCTATTTGCCATGAAGTGATGAGGCCAGATGCGATGATCTTAGTTTTCTGAGCGCTGAGCTTTAAGCCAACTTTTTCACTCTCCTCTTTCACTTTCATCAAGAGGCTCTTTAGTTCTTCTTCACTTTCTGCCATAGGGTGATGTCATCTGCATATCTGAGGTTATTGATGTTTCTCCCAGCAATCTTGATTCCAGCTTGTACTTAATCCAGCATTTCTCATGATTTACTCCACATAGAAGTTAAATAAGCATTGTGACAATATATAGCCTTGATGTACTCCTTTCCCTATTTGGTACCAGTCTGTTTTTCCACGTACAATTCTAACTATTGCTTCCTGACCTGCATACAGATTTCTCAAGAGGCAGGTCAGGTGGTCTGGTATCCCATCTCTTTCAGAATTTCCAAAGTTGATTGTGATCCACACAGTCAAAGGCTTTGGCATAGTCAATAAAGCAGAAATAGATGTTTTTCTGGAACTCTCTTGCTTTTTCCATGATCCAGTGGATGTTGGCAATTTGATCTCTGGTTCCTCTGCCTTTTCTAAACCCAGCTTGAACATCAGGGAGTTCACAGTTCACGTATTGCTGAAGTCTGGCTTGGAGAATTTTGAGCATTACTTTACTAGCATGTGAGATGAGTGCAATTGTGTGGTAGTTGGAGCATTCTTTGGCATTGCCTTTCTTTGGAATTAGAATGAAAACTGACCTTTTCCAGTCCTGTGGCCACTGCTGAGTTTTCCATTCAATTGGTCTTAGTTGGATCTTTCATTGTGGCACGTGGGCTTAGCTGCTTGGTGGCATGTGGGATCTTATTAATAGTTTCCCAACCAGGAATCAAACTCATGTCCCCTTCATTGCAAGGGAAATTCTTAACCACTGGACAACCAGGTAAGTCCTGCTAAGCCTCTTCACCTGTAAAATGGGAATAGCCATCTCATAGAGTGACTATGAGAAGTATTTGAATCTAAAAAGGGCTCTAATTAAGTAAGAACAAGGAAACACACCTAATTTGTGCAGAATCTGACTGGGGCAATAATTAAGTACGAGGCTTTCCTGGTGGCTCAGTTGGTAAAGAATCCTCCTGCAATGTGGGAAACCTGGGTTCGATCCCTGGATTGGGAAGATCCCCTGGAGAAGGGAACCACTACCCACTCCAGTATTCTGGCCTGGAAAATTCCATGGACTGTATAGTCCATGGGGTTGCAGAGTCGGACACAACTGAGCAACTTTACTTTCACTTTTCATGGAAATATACTTAAAACGTACTAAAACAGTGCTTGACCAAGTAGCTTACTCCCTAAGTGACAACAGAAAGGCAAGGAAAGGACTGAGGAAGAGCAAGGAGTGTGCGCTCAGACAGCCTGGGTTTTAGTGCCTTGGCTCTTCTGTTTCCTAACTGCCTCTGTGATCACTTTACCCCTCTATGTCTTGATTTCTTCAACTGTTAAACAGATTATGCTGTACCTTCCACAGAGCACTGTTTGAGGACACGACCAGAGGATGTGTGTAAAAATCTGCAATATGGGTAAAATGAGTCATCTGTGGAAATAGCTGACCCTGACACACACCCTTCCTAACTGAAAACAGGACCTGGAAAGCCAATACCTTAAATTCTAGTCAAGGTGCTGAAGATGTGGTTCATGTTTTGAAAAAATTACATTTGTCCATTGGACAAATGTAATTTTTTAATTAATAAAATTCTGGAAAGCCAAGCTGGATACTCCATACAATAGCCGAATAAGGGTGGGCTATACCTATGCCATTTTGATCAATTTTCATTTTTCTACCATAAATTTTCTTCAACTTTGGTGCTTATTTGGCTTCCCTGGTGGCTCAGATGGTAAAGCGTCTACCTGCAATGCAGGAGATCTGGGTTCGATCCCTAGGTCGGGAAGATCCTCTGGAGAAGGAAATGGCAACCCACTCCAGTATTCTTGCCTGGAAAATTCCATAGACTGAGGATACTGGTAGGCTACAGTCCATGGGGTTGCAAAGAGTCAGACACGACTGAGCGATTTCACTTTCACTTGGTGCTTATTATAGATATCCTTTATGAGCATTAACAGAAAATGAAATTAAAAAAAAAGATTAAAAGGCCTATTAATGGAAAAACTCAAGAGTAAATCATAATACACTTAACACTTTTTTTCACAAGGACAAGTATACTCAGAGTTCAGATGGTTGAACAGGTTTTATGCCAGTAAAACTGTTTTCTAGGTTGTGGATACACTATGTTAGCTCCCCATGCTATTCCATGAAGAGCATCACGAAGGGCAGTAACTGCTTTACAGAGGTGACATTGTGAGGATCTTGGGTTTTATTCAAGATTAGATTTCATTCTAAGTGTGCTAGGAAGCCACTGAAGGGTTGAAGAGTGAAAGTATGCCACAATGTGCATTATATTTTAAAAAAAGCACTCTAGGCTGCTTCTCAATATAATATATAGGAACCAATGTGCAAGAAGAGTGGGGCTTATGAAAATGGAAAGTCTGAGGGACAGCAAGTATGGGGAGAAAAAAAATGAGTCTTTTGTAAACATATTCAGATTGAAATGCTTCTGGAATTCTGAGTGGAGATGAGAAAGTTAGGGGTTTGGTGTTCAGGGTAGATGTCTCGGCAAAAGATAAAAGTCTAAGGAATTACTGGCAGATAGACTTTATTTAGAGATGATATCTAAAATAATGGGACAGCACACAGTCAAGAAGTTGTCCTAGACTGACTCTGGGTCACTTCATTAGTTAGAGATTAAATAGTAGGATCCATAAAAGGCCTCTGAAAGAAGCAGCCAATATGACGTGAAGCAAACTAGAGCATAGTGGCTTGGAAGAGCAGTAGAGACAGGATTTCAAAAAGGGAAGATGTAGTTAGGAGCAAAGATTTTAGGCATAAAAGAAAAGAGATAAAAGTATATAAAACCGAAGACGTTACAACATAATGATTCTACACATCAACTGGAGAGACCTACATGACAACCAAGCTAGTAGCAATAAGCACACCAGTGCACAGATGATGATCTCGAATCACCATTACTAAAGGGGAAGGAAACACACAAGACTGACAACTCTTATTATATGCCCTAAAAAGGGCTTCAAAAGGCGAGAGTGGTCATTTCAAAAGCTTGAGAGTCAAGTTCAAAAGGTTCCCACTCATCCAAGATGCGACAATATTGAGTATCAATAGTAATTACAAGAGACTAAAACACATGAACTATGGTTTATTTTATTTCAGCTGTGCTGGATCTCTGTTGCTGCTTGGCCTTGTCTCTAGCTTTGGGGAGCAGAGGCTACTCTCTAGTTGTGGTGTGCACACTTCTCACTGTGGTGGCCTCTGTTGCTGTGGAGAACCAGCTCTAGAGCATGGGCTATATAGTAGTTGCAGCTCATGGGCTCAGTAGCTGTGGTTCCAAGTCTAAACCGTAGGCTCAATAGTTGTGGTACACAGGCTTAGTTTCCCATGGCACGTGGGGCCTTCCTGGGCCAGGAATGGAGCCCGTGTTTCCTGCACTGGCAGGTAGATTCTTTACCACTGAGCCACCAGGGAAGCCCTGAACTACAATTTTAATAGATGAGTTTACAATGACACCAGAGAAACAAACCAACTGGTTACCTTTGGAGACAAGATACTATGACCAAATATTTAAAACTGATAAAAGGCAAGAAATATTTATCCTACTTTTTCTATATGAACTATATTCTTCAAGATAACCAAACAGTTGATGAAGTAAAGTCTATTTGTATAGAAGTCCTCCAGCTAATAAATGAAGAAATGATGGAAATCTAATTAATGAAATAACAGACGCATTTATTATTAGCAGCTACTCAAATCACAAAAAGAGAGACAACTGGACATTAAGTGCCACACCATCCATGAAGAGTCTTCTGTCCTCCCAAAAGGAACTTAAATCTGATCAAGTCTCTAGATCTAAGGACCAGTCTATTGCTCATCAAGGGCTCAGAGGGAAAAAAAAAGGATGCAACAAGCAAAATCCAGAATGTGAGAAACAGAACAAATGACCCATTTTCTTCAAAAGAAAAAGGAAAAAAATAAAGAGAAGAAACCAATAGATAGGTTTTAGAGACACAGCAATCCAAAGCAAAGACCCTTATTTCAACCTGGTTTAACCATATTAAAAAAAAGAAGAAGAATCAAAAAGGAGATTGGAGGACTTCCCTGGTGGCCCTGTGCTAAAGCAAGTGAATAGGTTAAATCTCTGGTCCAGGAAGACTCTGCATGCCATAGGGCAACTGAGCCCATGTGCCACAACTCCTGTGCCCACATACCCCAGGGCCTGTGCTCTGCAGCAAGGGCAGCCACTGCAATGAGAACGGTGGGCACTGTAACGAGACAGCAGCCCCTGCTCACCACAAAGTGAAAGCCTATAAGTAGCAGTGAACCCAGCACATCCAAAAACAAATAAATGAATACATTTTAAAAGACCATTGAGAAATTTAATTCTTAGGTAGGATGACAAGAGTCTCCTCCCAAGGAGGAGAAAGGAGTCCGGGGCGCTCGAGGAGGAGAAAGGGACAAACATTTTTTCCTATATTCCTTTGTCTTAGTCACAAAAGACTATTTTTTCCCCCTTAAACACTGAATTGTTATGAGAACAATCTATTTTGCCTAAGACTAACTTTCTTTAGTCTCATTTGCACTCATCTCACACGCTAGCAAAGTAATGTTCAAAATTCTCCAAGCCAGGTTTCAACAATATGTCTACCATGAACTTCCAGAAGTTCAAGCCGGATTTAGAAAAAGTAGAGGAACCAGAGATCAAATTGCCAACATCTATTGGATCATTGAAAAAACAAGAGAATTCCAGAGAAACATCTACTTCTGCTTTATTGACTATGCTCTTTGACTGTGTGGATCACAACAAACTGTGGAAAATTCTGAAAGAGATGGGAATACCAGACCACCTGACCTGCCTCTTGAGAAATCTGTATGCAGGTCAGGAAGCAACAGTTAGAGCTGGATATGGAACAATGGACTGGTTCCAAATAGGAAAAGGAGTACGTCAAGGCTGTATATTGTCACCCTGCTTATATAACTTATATGCAGAGTACATCATGGGAAAAGCTGGGCTGGATGAAGCACAAGATGAAATCAAGATTCCTGGGAGAAATATCAGTAACCTCAGATATGCAGATGACACCACTCTTATGGCAGAAAGTGAAGAGGAACTAAGGAGCCTCTTGATGAAAGTGAAAGAGGAGAATGAAAAAGCTGACTTAAAACAGCATTCAAAAAACCAAGATCGCGGCATCCAGTCCCATCACTTCATGGCAAATGGAGAAACAGTAGAAACAGTGACAGTCTTTATTTTTTTGGGCTCCAAAATCACTACAGATGGTGATTGCAGCCCTGAAATTAAAAGATACTTGCTCCTTGGAAGAAAAGCAATGACCAACCTAGATTTTAGAGCTGGATATGGAACAATGGACTGGTTCCAAATAGGAAAAGGAGTACGTCAAGGCTGTATATTGTCACCCTGCTTATATAACTTATATGCAGAGTACATCATGGGAAAAGCTGGGCTGGATGAAGCACAAGATGAAATCAAGATTCCTGGGAGAAATATCAGTAACCTCAGATATGCAGATGACACCACTCTTATGGCAGAAAGTGAAGAGGAACTAAGGAGCCTCTTGATGAAAGTGAAAGAGGAGAATGAAAAAGCTGACTTAAAACAGCATTCAAAAAACCAAGATCGCGGCATCCAGTCCCATCACTTCATGGCAAATGGAGAAACAGTAGAAACAGTGACAGTCTTTATTTTTTTGGGCTCCAAAATCACTACAGATGGTGATTGCAGCCCTGAAATTAAAAGATACTTGCTCCTTGGAAGAAAAGCAATGACCAACCTAGATAGCATATTAAAAGGCAGAGACATTACTTTGCCAACAAAGGTCCATCTAGTCAAAGCTATGGTGTTTCCAGTAGTCATGAATGGATGTGAGAGTTAGACTATAAAGAAAGCTGAGTGCCAAAGAATTGATGCTTTTGAACTGTGGTGTTGGAGAAGACTCTTGAGAGTCCCTTGGACTGCAAGGAGATCCAACCAGTCCATCCTAAAGGAAATCAGTCCTGAATATTCATTGAAAGGACTGATGCTGAAGCTGAAACTCCAATACTTTGGCCACATGACGCGAAGAACTGACTCACTGCAAAAGACCCTGACACTGGGAAAGATTGAAGGCAGGAGGAGAAGGGGATAACAGAGGATGAGATAGTTGGATGGCATCATTGACTCGATGGACATGAGTTTGAGCAAGCTCCAAGAGTTGGTGATGGGCAGGGAAGCCTGGTACGCTGCAGTCCATGGGGTTGCAAAGAGTCAGATACCACTGAGCCACTGAACTAACTAAAGACTAACGAGTGGGGCACTCGCTGCCCTCTTCTGCTGTCTCTGTCAGAAGCTTTCCTTATCCCTTTTCCACTGTCATAAAACTTTTACCACAGGAAGCTTTGAGTGCCTAAAGCCTTGCCTGTGGTCCTGATGCTAAATTATCTTCTTTGGAGATAACGAATAGGCATACTATTCACCTAAGCTATCACTGCTCTTAAAAAAAAAACAAACAGGCAGTGAGAGATTTGAGTTGGCTAGTTGGTGCTATTAAAGAATTGTAATTAAATGTTTATATGTCATTAGAGTACTGTGATTATATGTATGTTTTTAAAGAGTCTTTGCTTTTAAAGATTTTAATTTAAAAAATCTACAAAGATGATAAGATGATGAGTATTTTCTTAGAATAAACTGGAGACAGAAGTGGGTAGGGTATAGGTAAAATAAGGCTGGCCATGAGATATTTGTTGAGGTTAGGTGAAGGGTCCATCACGTTTTCTAAACTTTTATACTTGTTTGAAACTTTTGATAAGAAAATTTGTTTCATTCTCTTTAAAGGAGGGTATACTAAACTATACTCTCATAAAAGATGATGTCAAAGGAAGACTGAGAACTGAATACTGGCATTGGCAAACTGGAGGTCACTGGAGACACTGAGAAGAGGGTTTTCAGGGACATGTTGGTTATCACAGTGTTGCTGCAACGAGTTCACGCACAGGAGACAATACACTAGAGATGATTCTACGGAGAAAGAAAAAATGGGAGACTGTGGGAGTTTCCTGGCATTAAAAGAAGTTTTTTCTTTTTAATCAATGGAGAGAAAGAGCTTATTTCTCTACAGTAGGAATAATAAGATAAAAGAGGGAACCCACATCGGAGAGTAGAGCAACAAAAGCAGAAGCAAAGGTCCTGAGTACTTGAGAGGAGCTGAGATCTAGCCCCAGAGTGGAGACACTGGACTTGGTTAAGAGCAGGGAACAGCTCACCTACTCTCATAGCCTGAAAGCACAGCAAGAGAATCAGGGTGATGATCTGCTGATAGAAGAACAAGGATGTTCTCTTTTAACTGCTCCTGTTTTCATAGTAGAATATAAAGGATAGCCATAGCTGTCAGGAAGGGGGAGGGGATGCTGAGAGGTCTGAAGAAGCTGCGCAATCATCATTGTGGGAAGTGGTAGGTGAGCTTACTGCAAGAATGTGGTACGGATATAAGTAGCACTGAAGGCTCATTTGAAATTTATGATCCTAAATTTAAAGCAAAATTGATCATATTTTATACTGCATCTTTAACCATGCTCAATTGCTCTGATGGAGAAGGACTGGACAAGTCCAAGATTGGATTTTAACCAGGGTTCGGATTTTTGTCATACAAGTATGATGGAGGGAGAAAGAGAAAGCAGCTGAGAAGCGCAACAGTGTGTTATAGTGATAATCACTGAATGATAATGAATTATAATGATTATTACAGAACACAAGTGGGGTAATATAGGAAGGAAGGACCTAAGGGGAATGTTTAGCCTTGTAATAGGGTTTAAAGAATTGTTACAAAGGAAAACAAAAAAAAAAAAAGAGAGAGAATATGGTATAAAGATAGGAGACAAAAGTCTAAGAATAGGATGCTTATAATTAGAATTTGAAGGTGGTACAGTTATTAGTAATGGCAAGCAAGAGTGAAAAAAAAATGATCTTTTAAAGAAGCAAGAGATTGGATTGGACTGATTTTTGATGTAGAAATCACCAAGAATGATGAAAAGAGCTGAAGGAAAGCCATTATAGTGAGTCAGCTCCTAAATCTTCAATGGTAAAGGAGGAAGATCAGACTTCCCAAGACTGCAAAAGAGCAAGGGGTAGATGTTACTCTAGTAATATATACTTCAAAGGAACTGCAGTTTCTAGGAAAGAAGAGTGACCTAGAAGGGGTAAGGATGAACAAGAAGAATACCTAAGCCTCTCCTTGGCTCTGTGGTATGTGGGGTCTGGAAGACAAAAAAGCTGTAACATAGAAGGTCTGCAAAGGAATCAGCCTCATCAGGGGCGGGCCAGGTGTCAGCAAGAATGCCAAAAGAGCAGGATGATTCAAATCGCAGCCTAAAGCTTACCATATAAAACAAAGATTATTTCCCTGCTTCTGCCACAAAAGCACTATTGTTACACTTACTTCTAAAGAGATGGTTTTATTTAGCTACTCTTACTTCTAAAGAGAAGGTTTTATTTAGCCACACTCACTTCTATGACAGTTGCTACACAGTTGGTATACTCACTTCTACTGAGACAGTTTCATTTAGCTACTTCAAAAGATAACATAAAATGTTCAGTCTTTACTTACCTTCCTGTTGTAACTGAGCCAAGAAAAGTGCAAGGTATGTGTCTGATATTAATTCTGGACCCGTCAAAAGAGAATTCAAGTTGAACCACTGGAAAACAAATTGTCAATATTTAAGTTAGTGCACATTATAAATAATAAGCTTCACATGCTATGAATTGATATGCCCCCATCTAAACTTAGTAAGACTGTTTAAACACTGAAAACATGTCAAATTAAGATTTTTTTAAAGTAATTAAATCATACAGTTTTAAAAAACTGAAATAAAATGTTGCAATTTTATCACTATTAAATGTTTTAAAAGTTTGCTCTAAGCCATAAACTTTAAATCCCCCCTTCAAAAAAGAAAAGAAACTGATAGTATTTTAAAGCATCCTTATCGTAGGCATAATTAAATCTTTTTCAAAGGAACAGTCCAACAAAACTCTAATCATATTATATTGATGTGGAAGAAAAATGACAACTACCAAGTTTTCCCACTGCCGATAATTTTGGTCAAAATATTTTAATTGTGAGAAAGCTAGACATTCCAGGAAGAGAATTTTTAATCGCCAACTCATTTTTAAAAGATCACTAAACCAGTACTGCATGTTAATTAACATTGTTTGTTCACTGTTTCATGAGCATCCTAATTTAATCCACAAGATACAGTAGTTTCAGAAGTTATTATCAGCATCATCATCAAATGCTCTTTGTGAATTTTACCAGAGATGGTAATATTTTTCTCATTTTTTTCCTTATACAGGGGCCTCAGACAAGAGTCTACAGTGAAAAATACAATTTTAATCAAAAATATAAATTAGAACCAAAGATGATAAGCCATAATTTGACATTTCCAGCACTGCCATTCCCTTCTCCAGGGGATCTTCTCAACCCAGGGACTGAACCCAGGTCTCTTGCATGGCAGGTAGATTCTTTACCATCTGAGCTACAAGGAAGTTTGTCTAAGATAATGAGTTTGTCTAAGATAATGTGAAATGTGTAAATTCAATTTTGAAGAACTAAAATTTACAAAATTTCTCAAAATAATAATGTAAGTTTACATACAAATCAATACAAAGGAATTCCAGACTCTAAGACTTCAGATCTTGAAAGTGAAGAACAGCTGATCATATTTTTAAATATTTAAATAAAACTCCTAGGTTAAACACACTTGGGAGAGTCCTGCCTTGCTTTTTCCCAGAGTTGATTCCTACCTGCGTGGGTCTCTCCTGCACCAAACCACACTTACTTATTTGTTCTTTGCCAACCAAGAGGGACCATTTAAGATGAAGCTGCTTCTAAGCAGCAAACTTAAAATAGTAGGGCTTTCGTTTTAGAATTATCTTGTATTGATTTAACTCAATGTGCTCTTTCCTGATTTCCTTTTGTTTCATATTAGCTTATTAAAAAAATTTTTATTTAAGTGTACTTGAAATGTAGTAGACTGTACATATATTAAATGTACAATTTGCAGTTTTAACATATGTATATACCCATGACCCTGGAGAAGGAAATAGCAACCCACTCCAGTACTCTTGCCTGGAGAATCCCATGGAGGGAGGAGCCTGGTAGGCTACAGTCCATGGGGTCGCAAAGAGTCGGACACAACTGAGCGACTTACCTTACCTTATATACCCATGAAACCGTCACCACCACCAAGAGAGTGAACATTTTTGTCACTGCCAAGTTTCCTGTGCCCCTTGTAATCCTCATCCATTGTCCTTGCCTCCCTCATCCAGGCAATCACTGTCATTAAAGATTAGTT
This sequence comes from Aepyceros melampus, assembly GCA_006408695.1. NCBI lineage: Eukaryota > Metazoa > Chordata > Mammalia > Artiodactyla > Bovidae > Aepyceros > Aepyceros melampus. Next base: position 400,956 of record SJXQ01004820.1, on the reverse strand, counting down.
TACATTTTCTATGCTTTTCTATACATGGAACGCTATAGTGAGCCCCTGGTGGCTCAGACGTTAAAGAGTCTGCCTGCAGTATGGGAAACCCAGGTTCAATCCCTGTGTTGGGAGATATCCTGGAGAAGGAAATGCCAACCCACTCCGGTATTCTTGCCTGGAGAATCTCATGGAGGGAGGAGCCTGGCAGGCCACAGTCCACGGGGCACAAAGAGTCAGACACAACTGAGCAACTTCACTTTCTTCTTTTCTATGGAATATAGTATTTTGTGTCTAGTTTCTTTCACTCAGCATAATTAATTTGAGGTTCATCCACATTGTTGCATGTATCAACAATTCATTCTTTTTCATTACATTAATCTGTTTTCAGGCTTCCCTGGTGGCTCAGAGGTTAAAGCGTCTGCCTCCAATGCGGGAGACCCGGTTTTGATCCCTGGGTTGGGAAGATCCTCTGGAGAAGGAAATGGCAATCCACTCCAGTATTCTTGCCTGGAGAATCCTATGGACTGAGAAGCCTAGTAGGTTACAGTCCACGGGGTCGCAAAGAGTCGGACACGACTGAGCGACTTCACCATCACCACAATCTGTTTTCAGTAACCCTCTTTCAAAGAGTCAAAATTCTGAGAAAAAGGACATTAAAAGTTGTCAAAAATGGTATTGGGTATACAAAGATCACTGGTAATTATTTTTAAAAATAACACTTTTGGTACTTTTCTTGATCTTATAAAAGCCTTGCTCAATGCTCAAGACACATTCAATTTTTTTAATAGAAATGATTTATGTAGACACATGTATTACATGGCATTTTGGAATGTGAATAACCTTGTTAAGCTAAAGCAAACATGGCTGAAAATTTTTATTCATACCGGACACTATTTCAGGCTTTGTGACACTGCTATGCTTAACACAAACCTATGAAAAATAGAAGTTAGCTGACAGAACATCTTGGTCACATAAAAACTTACTTATGTTTAAATATGGCTGTCTTGTCTTAAATAGAGAATTTTACTTATGTTCTATCTATCTAGATTGTAACCAGGCCACAAATACACATTACTGGTGTGTTTCTTCATCTTTAAGGCACCAATTCCTTACATTAGCTGCAAATGAGGTACAGAATGAGAAAAAAGACAGGCAAGGAGGAGAAGCGTTACCTGTTTTCCTAATTTTCTAACTGTAAACCAGTGTTCTTTATAGTTGCATATAAATGATCTTTCATTTCTAGAAAAGGAAAAAGCACATATGCAATATTAAGTTGAAATATTAGAATCGTATTCATTTAGTTTGTCAATTAGAAAATACTATACAAAACCTATGATGACTTAGGATTATATTTAGTTTTAAGAATCAATGATTTTTAAAAAATGACAAAACAGCATAAATCTCTGTGGAGATCGGTGATGCCATACAAAAACAACAGCACCACACCCCATTCAAGGATCGACTCTGTACTGCCACACATGGAGGGGTCAGGGAGGCTCGGGGGACAGATGTTCATAGACAGCCCCAAAAGGCAAACCAGGAAAACCTGAGGGGATAAAATGGGGAATATCACAACAAAAGCAGGCCAGACTTATTTTTCCCCTTTAAGAAAGTATAAATTTAAAAATCAAATATAGGAAAAGCAAAATAATCTTACATGGGATCAATCCTGAGCCTCTGGTACTCTGGACTGTTAAACAGGATTAGTTCTAAACCCCAAACTTTCAAGGCATTGCTTATAACCTGTTAAAAAAAAATTTTGGTTTTTTTTTAAATTCCAAATAAGTAGTGTTAAGCCATGTTAGTTATAGAAACAATTTTAGTTCATAGATAAACTTCCCCAATAGGCTATGGGTTTTAGAGTGTATGTGCGTGTGTGTATGTGTGTGTGTGTGCACGTGGATATATCACTATATGCATCAAATATCCATAAATAACAATATAGAGATAACATTTAAAAGAGTACCTTGTACACTAAGTTTCTGGAAATGTATGAGAACCATACAATTCCTAGATAGAACTGCCTCCAAAATCTAGATGTATTTTCTATCCAGTAAGTGCTGCTCTTAAGTCTATTGCATTCATTTGGCTGCTATGAGTCCTGCTTTACAAAACTGACAGTCAACTTACTATATGGAATAATGATAATTTTATGTCTATCAAAATGAATTATTTCTGAGGATTTAAACTGAAGTTTTCATCAATTCTAAACTTCTTTTATCGTGGGTTTGTGATTTGCAGGAAATCAAAAGATAAAGCTGATTATTTAAACTAAGGAAAAAAAAAAGGAAAAAATTTGAAAATTCACCACCTACCCTCCAAGGTACCCAACAAAGCAGCACATGAGCCAGGCATGAGTATAGACAAACAGTGAATGCCGCACTGGGCAGGTGTGGACTGGTGCCCAGAGCAGCACTGTAAAAACAGGAAGCAGCGAGCGCCCAGCCCATGCAGGCCCCTGCTCTGGGCCTGGCAGCAGCTGTTGCCTGTAACCACCCACAGTGAAACCCTGGCTGCAAATGCTGGCGACCGAGGCGTCCAAGATGACTGAACAGGGGAACACATACAGAGATATCTGCAGGTCCCCCAAGGGAGCTTCTGAGGAACTCTGGATCCACCTCACAGGTGTTAGGAATGGAATGAAAGAGCCACAGATGAAAGAATCAATCTCCCGAGTATCATATATATATTCACCCACAGAATTCAAGGGGAGTGATAAGTTCACAAAAAGGGAAAAGATGAAAGCTGCAGACCATAATGAAGGAATCCAATCCTGGTAGGCTGATTTACATGCAAGGTTAGCAAAGGGTTGCCCTCTGTCCATGGGATTTCCCAGGCAAGAATACTGGAGTGGGTTGTCATTTCCTTCTCCAGGAGATCTTCCTGACCCAAGGAGCAAAACTGCGTCTCCTTCGTTGGCAGGTGGATTCTCTACTGCTGATCCACGAGGGAAGCCTTTGAAACACTGTGACTTACTGGAATTACAGTTATTAGCACACAGATTCAAATTAACAACCTCCTTTGAAAAAGGCCTTCTCTAAAATGAAGAATCTACTGTCCTAATTTTCATGTTTATCTATATAGAAAACTAGTATTCTAAAGGATAATCTTATACTCTTATATTCAACCTACTGGAGGAACTTCTGAAGGTCACATCAATACAGTGATTTTTAAAGGCTGTGAAAAGCATACCCTGAGTTTACTGCCTGGGATATAAACAACCCTTAGCACATGCTTGTGACTACTTACTTGAATAGAGAAAAAGCCACTGTCATCCATATTTCCAGAAGCTGCTGTTGAATTTGGAGAGGTGGTTGGGGCGGAGAATTGAGGGTGGGGAGAGAAGGGCAAAGTGCCATTAGTGTGTGGATTTAAAATAACATCTTGTGCATTCCCGTCTACAAAGCCGAGAGCTGGGTTATAATTAACAAGTCAGATCCCCATTGGAAGAGCAGCTCATCCCTTTCTAAACAGTACCCACATTTTTCAAGAAGCGTGATTTAGTGAGTTTAAAATCGGTACCTGCAAAAATGTGCGATAGTCTTCACTAGTCACTCCTCCTTCTGCCATTCTCATCCTCTCTTCCTCATCTAGCTGATGTGCAATTGAAGATAATTCCACAGGGCTGAAGTATTCTCCTTGTAGTAGGTTATTCAAGCAATGTTGAGCACAAAGTGAGCCTTCTTGCTAATATTTCCAAAAGAAAAAAATGCAAATGTGATTTGTGAAACAGATTTGTACAGTGTCTTCTCCATAGAGATATGTAATCATTAACTTCTTAACACAGGCAAACCAAACATTTTTAGCTTTAGAAAGCATGAATAACCCAGGTATGGGCATTTTCATTTGCTAACATTTATTTTATAATTCTACCACTAATGAAACTATAATTATATGATCAGTTATATGGTCAAAACTTAATGATTTATATTAAGCAAACATCATCTATATAAAAATCTCATATTTTACTAAAAATTACTCTACAATAAACATTTAGCCTCCCTCATTTTCAGTAGCTAAAATAAATTCACTTTTGGAGATTCCATGGTAAATTACTAATGCTGAAAAGAACATTTAATCCCTAGAACATTTGTTCTTTCAATAAGATTTAAACGGTCGTTCATGAGATGTTTATGTACTCCATTTAATGAGTACATTTAAATGTTTGTTCATGGAATTTCAAATCCATGAACAGATGACTCTCAAGAGCTGACACAGTAAGACAAATTTTGTTCCATGTTTATGGAGACTTGTAGCTACAAAAATGAGGTTCTCTTAAAGAAAGATAGGGCACACACTGTGGCACAATGAGAAAATTGTCCAGAAAATCATGCTTGAAGCTCACTTCTAGACAAGGCAGCAAGGAGACCGCATCCAAGCTCGGGCCTCCAAGGGATTGCTGGCTTCCTGTTATGGGGCTGGGAAGAAGACAACTTTCTATAAGCTGGGCAACTGGCTTTCTCACGCTGCTGGCACCCAAACCTAAACCCAGGCTACCTTCAACTAAGTAGCCTGAGTATCACCTGTCTCCCCTCAACAATGCTGCTCTGTTTCCCTGTAAGAAGGGAGACTCACGGGTGGATGAGGTCCCTCCCTATGCACCCAGCACTGGGGTGACTCCAAAGGATGATGACAGTTGGGCGAATACCTTCTCCTGCTAACAACCCTGATGCTCTAAGTTATCCATTTCCCTAGAAAAATCTATTCTTTCACCCAGCCTGTCTGACATCCTGCAATTTGTTCTGAGCTATGTCACACAACAGATCTGACCCCAAAGCCCAATACCATGCAAGACACATCTTTTTCCTGATTTAATTTTCTGGGAACAAAATTCAGGAATGCAGCATCGAGACAGTCTGGGTGTGAGCTAGGGGGCCGAGACAAGTTCATCTTCTTATTTTGGTGCTGAATACACAGCTTGAACTTAACGAAGGCACCACCTATCCCTGAAATCATGGCTACAATGGCGAGAAGAGGACTTGTCTGCACCTCTTTTTCCTTCAACTGTATTTCTACTACCAGAAAGCACCTCCCACCAAATAATATGTGAGTTGGAGGGAAAGACCCTGATGCTGGGAAAGATGGAAGGTGGGAGGAGAAGGGGATGACAGAGGATGAGATGGCTGGATGGCATCACCGACTCATGGACATGAGTATGACTACACGCCAGGAGTTGGTGATGGACAGGGAGGCCTGGCGTGCTGCAGTCCATGGGGTCGCAAAGAGTCAGACACGACTGAGTGACTGAACTGAACTTTACAGATGTCCTACTTATACTCTTCATTTTCTGAATGTTGAGTTTTAAGCCAACTTTTTCACTCTCCTCTCTCACTTCAACAAGAGGCTTGTTAGCTCCTCCTCACTTTCTGCCATAAGGGTGGTGTCGTCTGCATATCTGAGGTTATTGATATTTCTCCCAGCAATCTTGATTCCAGCTTGTGTTTCTTCCAGTCCAGCGTTTCTCATGGCATCTGGCCCCATCACTTCATGGGAAATAGATGGGGAAACAGTGGAAACAGTGTCAGACTTTGTTTTTTGGGGGCTCCAAAATCACTGCAGATGGTGACTACAGCCATGAAATTAAAAGGCGCTTACTCCTTGGAAGAAAAGTTATGACCAACCTTGATAGCATATTCAAAAGCAGAGACATTACTTTGCCGACTAAGGTCCCTCTAGTCAAGGCTATGGTTTTTCCTGTGGTCATGTATGGATGTGAGAGTTGGACTGTGAAGAAAACTGAGCGCCAAAGAATTGATGCTTTTGAACTGTGGTGTTGGAGAAGACTCTTGAGAGTCCCTTGGACTGCAAGGAGATCCAACCAGTCCATTCTGAGGGAGATCAACCCTGGGATTTCTTTGGAAGGAATGATGCTAAAACTGAAGCTCCAGTACTTTGGGCACCTTATGCGAATAGTTGACTCATTGGAAAAGACCCTGATGCTGGGAGGGATTAGGGGCAGGAGGAGAAAGGGACGATCGAGGATGAGATGGCTGGATGGCATCATGGACTCAATGGACGTGAGTCTGAGTGAACTCCTGGAGTTGGTGATGGACAGGGAGGCCTGGCGTGCTCTGATTCATGGGGTCACAAAGAGTCGGATACGACTGCGCGACTGAACTGAACTGAACTGACTGAACTTATACTCTATTCAAAAATGGGCAAGACAAGCAAGTCCTCACAAGAGGATAGCCAATGGATTAAGAAACACAAAAGGGGGCTCACCTTCATTTAACTATGAGAGGAATGCATATTAACGTTAATAGTATGTTATTACTACACACTCCAGAATGACTAAAATGTTGGAGAGGATTAAAGACATCAAAACTGTTTCATACTACTGACGAAAGTGTAAATTATATAACCACTTTGGAAAACTATCTGGAGTATCTACTACAGCTTAACATATACCAACCCTATAATCTAGTAACTCCACCATTAGGTACATAGCATAAGCAACAGAAATGCATACAGATGTACATCAAAAGACACGTATAACAGTGTTCATAGATGCATTATTTGTACTGCCCCCAAACTGGAAACTATCCAAATGCTTCTCACAGTCCAATGGCTAAAATATGTGATATTCACAAAGAAATACTATCTAACATACTATGTAACAATGAGTTGCTCAGCTGCCACCGGATTCTTTGTAACCCCATGGATTGTAGCCTCCCAGGCTCCTCAGTCTGTGGAATTCTCCAGGCAAAAATACTGGAGTGGGTGGCCATTTCCTCCTTTCTGACCCAGGGATCGAACCTGGGTCTACCTGCATTGCAGGCAGATTCTTTACCATCTGAGCCATCAAGGAAGCCCTATTATATTGGCCACCAAACTGGAGTCTACTCAAAGGCTCCTCCCAGGAGTATGGCTAAATTGTGTTACATTCACAAAGAAATACTATATAACAACATACTGTGTAACAGTGAGTCTACTCAAAGGCTCCTCCCAGGAGAATGGCTAAATTGTGTTACATTCACAAAGAAATACTATATAACAACATACTGTGTAACAGGGAGTCTACTCAAAGGCTCCTCCCAGGTGAATGGCTAAATTGTGTTATAGTCACAAAAAAATACTATATAACAACATACAATGTAATAGAAAATTAACTATATAACTTAACAAGAACTAGGACACCCAAAAAAGATGTCCTTTTCATTATAGGGGACTGGAATGCAAAAGTAGGAAGTCAAGAAACACCTGGAGTAACAGGCAAATTTGGCCTTGGAATGCGGAATGAAGCAGGGCAAAGACTAATAGAGTTTTGCCAAGAAAATGCACTGGTCATAGCAAACACCCTCTTCCAACAACACAAGAGAAGACTCTACACATGGACATCACCAGATGGTCAACACCGAAATCAGATTGATTATATTCTTTGCAGCCAAAGATGGAGAAGCTCTATACAGTCAACAAAGACAAGACCGGGAGCTGACTGTGGCTCAGATCATGAACTCCTGATTGCCAAATTCAGACTTAAATTGAAGAAAGTGGGCAACACCACTAGACCATTCAGGTATGACCTAAATCAAATCCCTTATGATTATACAGTGGAAGTGAGAAATAGATTTAAGGGTCTAGATCTGATAGATAGAGTGCCTGATGAATTATGGAATGAGGTTCGTGACATTGTACAGGAGATAGGGATCAAGACCATCCCCATGGAAAAGAAATGCAAAAAGGCAAAATGGCTGTCTGGGGAGGCCTTACAAATAGCTGTGAAAAGAAGAGAGGCAAAAAGCAAAGGAGAAAAGGAAAGATATAAGCATCTGAATGCAGAGTTCCAAAGAATAGCAAGAAGAGATAAGAAAGCCTTCTTCAGCGATCAATGCAAAGAAATAGAGGAAAAGAACAGAATGGGAAAGACTAGAGATCTCTTCAAGAAAATTAGAGATACCAAGGGAACATTTCATGCAAAGATGGGCTCTATAAAGGACAGAAATGGTCTGGACCTAACAGAAGCAGAAGATATTAAGAAGAGGTGGCAAGAATACATGGAAGAACTGTACAAAAAAGATCTTCACGACCCAGATAATCATGATAGTATGATAACTAATCTAGAGCCAGACATCCTGGAATCACTGCAGGTGGTGATTGCAGCCATGAAATTAAAAGACGCTTACTCCTTGGAAGAAAAGTTATGACCAACCTAGACAGCATATTCAAAAGCAGAGACATTACTTTGCCGACTAAGGTCCATCTAGTCAAGGCTATGGTTTTTCCAGTAGTCACGTATGGATGTGAGAGTTGGACTGTGAAGAAGGCTGAGCACCGAAGAATTGATGCTTTTGAACTGTGGTGTTGGAGAAGACTCTTGAGAGTCCCTTGGACTGCAAGGAGATCCAACCAGTCCATTCTGAGGGAGATCAACTCTGGAATTTCTTTGGAAGGAATGATGCTAAAGCTGAAGCTCCAGTACTTTGGCCACCTCATGCGAAGAGCTGACTCATTGGAAAAGACTTTGATGCTGGGAGGGATTGGGGGCAGGAGAAGAAGGGAACGACAGAGGATGAGATGGCTGGATGGCATCACTGACTCAATGGGTGTGAGTCTGAGTGAACTCCGGGAGTTGGTGATGGACAGGGAGGCCTGGCGTGCTGCAATTCATGGGGTTGCAAGGAGTCGGACACCACTGAGTGACTGAACTGAACTGAAGTGAACTAATGAGTTAACTACAACTACCTGCAACAAAATGGGTAACTCAATCAGTGTTAAACACAGTTCAGTTCAGTCACTCAGTCGAGTTCGACACTTCACGACCCCATGAATTGTAGCACACACAAGACAGCTCAAAAGAGTACAGTCTATATGATTCCATTTACAAAATCTCAAAACAGACAAAACTGATTAATCGATCATGTTAGAAATTAGGATAGAGGTTACTCTTGCAGGGGTGGAGGGAGCCTTGATATCCTGGAAGAGGACAGAGGGGGCTTACAGGATGCAGGTAAATGTTCTATTACTTGATGTAAGTATTATTTACACACGTGTCCATTTCATGAGAATTCACTGAGCTGTACTCTTATGATCTGGATGCCCCTACATGTGTTATCCTTAATAAAAATTCAAATAACAACAAAACAGTCTCTATTAAGATAGGCTATTTTACTTCAAGAGCTACCTAATACAGTGACCAGATACTGCAAATAGCAGAGATGGGATTCAAACCCAGGCAGAGTTTGTACTATTAACATTTCCTTAAGCCACTTATTTGGAACTCGGTGATTCTTAAACCTCAAATAGGCTGAAGATGGATAGGAAAGAGCAGTCTCTCACACATACACACACAACAAACATCATGAATGTCATAAAGTCAACACTCAGCATCTTTCCAGTATTTTCACTAATTTTAAATATAATCCCAACAAGTTTGGTTATCATTCTCAGTTGTAAATGCATAAAAGTATCAATTCAGATGGCAAAATAATAACCTCATCAAAAGCAGTCAGTAATAGAAGTGATAATGACAGAAAGCAGGTACCAGAACCAAAAAAAAAAAAAAAATTGAAACAACAACAAAAAACCAGTACTAGGTGGCCATGTAGCGTTAGGGTTTAAGTTAGGGACTGGCAAACTCTAGCCTGTGGGCCATATTCACTCTGCCCCAGTAGCTAAGAATGATTTTCACATTTTTAGATGCTTGGGAAAGCATACAGACACACACACACACACATGAATATGTGAGAACATAAATGACTTGCAAAGTCTACAATATTTACAGAAAACCTGTTTATATAAACAGTACCATATCATCTTAGATGCTCAAGGAACACTGTTGATTCATTCAGATATTTATTGAACACCTACTATTGCCAGATACTGGGGATATATCAGTAAACAACTCTTGAGTTTACATTTCAACTTATTAAAGGGCACTTCAACTTATTAAAGGGTCACTTATTAAAGTGACAACTCTGAAAATGGGGAAATCAGAACTCCAAGATGAAGTGGCTGCAAAATTCTCTGCAGGCAGACATCCCTACATGCACAGATTCCTATCGGCCACAGTTGGTTCTCTGGCTCTCCAAATCCAGGACCTGGAGTTAAATACATGAGGAGCAGGGGAAGGGAGTGCTCTGGAAAATGTCATATTGATTCAAACATCCCCAAAATGGCCTCTGGAGAAGATGGGCAACAGGTCCGTGGTTATAGGTGCTTTCCTTACCTCTGAGATATGCTTGTAGAACTTGAGTCTTCATTTGCTAAGTACATGTAAGGTGATGAGGGTAAATGTGTTCTTGAAAAGTCTTGAAATCTATATTCAGGCTGATAATTCAGAGTGACTGCTCTAAGTTAAGTGGATTTTCATTAGGCTAGTGTCCAGCTTCTTCTGATCCCATGATTAAGTGGTTACCTCCACTGCAATCTATCTAAACTAGATACCAATGAATATTTAAAACAAAACAAAACATTGCATGGTCCTCAAAAAGTGATGTGGAAACATTTTAAATTTTCAATGTGAAACATCTGGTCCTACACCAAAGCTTCTGAAATTAGTCATAAAAATATGTCCACTCAACGTTCTTTTCATCCAATCTCCTTAGCCAAGCAACTAAATTTCTCTTGTCCAGGATTCATATATGTCAGCCAACTGAAAAGATTAGTGATAACCAAACACTGAGTCCTTCCTCATTCATCAAAAAACAAAAACAACAACAACAAAAAACTGAAATGATTTCTATAAAGAAAAGCATTCCACAACAATTTGTTTGAATTTATACTGCACTTCCTTTGTCTCTGATTGCTTTGATTGCTGTGTGTGTGCATTTTTAAATGGATATATAAGTATTTAACAAAACACAACCCTTTTGCTCCTACTAAATAACAGCCTCGCAGCAACTCATTCCAAACATGAAACTATTATGAAATAAGATATATGTTTAAGCTGACCTGAGGAAGGTTTCATTCACACTCAAATGAAACCGTAATTGTATGCGAAAAAAAACGAGTTTATCCACATGCCACAAACATTAATCTTCAAGTGCATAGTCATGGAAGAATCAAAGCACAATGGGCTAGGCAGACAACGACAACATTATTCCTGCCCATTCTTAATACCTAACAAGAAAGCTGGACTCCTGATCCGGAAAGATGCCACTACTGAAAGAAACGAAACCCAAACATCTCGTTACAGAAACTCTTGTGACGACTTCCCAGTGCAGAGGCGCACCGGGTTCCCTATTTCACTTCGCTGAAGTGTCACGCCCTCCATGGGACGAGCCAAGGTCCCTGCCTCGAGAGGCTTACGGACCCAGTGCAGGACAAGGATCTAAGGGTATGGGAGATTCCAATATAGAACGGAGAAGCCCAGAGAAGGAAAAGTTAATTCTTCCAAGGACTAGGACTGGCACAGTGGGGTGGAGCTGGGAAGGATAGAGGGAGATGTCCGAGAGGTGACTAGTTAGGATGTGGGGAGACGGAGAGAGGGGGACAGGAGAAGAAATCTCACGGAAAGTGGACGGGAAGCGCAGAAGCCATCCCGTCTCTCGTGCCCGGAGGCGCCCTCCGGCCCGGCCCTAATCCCCTCCCGGCTTCCTAAACATCCCCGGACCGGGTCTCCTCCGGATCCTCGGGCACGGGCCTTGGGGTGCAATGGGGACAGACAGCGGTGAAGCTCCCCTTGCGGGGAAGCTCCTCCTGCCCGGCGAGATCTGGATGGGGGCCTCTCGGGCCCCACCCAGCTCCCCCGGAGGCGGCGTTTCCGCGCCCCACGCCCGCCACCGCGCCGTGGACAGCTCCCTACCGAACGTGGACACTCACTTTTTCGTGGAAGATGGACTCCATGTTTATTTGTCTGGAGCCAACGGCCCCCGCGCCGAACCACCCCCCTCCAGCTCCGCCCCCGACCCCACCCTACCAGTCCATTCTGAAGGAAATCAGCCCTGGGATTTCTTTGAAAGGAATGATGCTAAAGCTGAAACTCCAGTACTTTGGTCACCTCATGAGGAAAGTTGTCTCATTGGAAAAGACTTTGATGCTTGGAGGGATTGGCGGCAGGAGGAGAAGGGGATGACAGAGGATGAGCCACCTAGTAACTCCTACAGCCAGGACCCTGCCCCCTTGTAGGCAACATCACTCCACTCCATTTATTATTAAAATACTCTAATATCCTTAACAGGACCAGATAACACACTCCTTTGTCATTACTTCTGTTATTACCTAGAGTGGGTATATGACAATGAAATGTTTACCTTTGGAAACACTCTGAACTGCTCTAATGGAGGAATAGGGGAGGAAATCATGACTTACATTCCCTTAGGGCAACAAGAGGATAAGGCTTATGTCTGTTTTGCCAGGTTCCCAGTCTCAGGGAACAAGCTTGGACTGCTTTACATCTTGGTATGTATTCCCATTCACATTGGACAATCTGGCAATGAGTTAAGAATACAACCCCTTAATCCTATCCAGCACTAGTCACGCTGAAGACTTTAGGAATGCCCAAGTCCAATCCAGGCATCCCAGGGGGTCGACCTGCCTTGACCTACCCAGGGATCTGGTCCACAGAAGGCTGACATGCTTAAACCTGCTCGGGGATCTGCCAGGCCAGGGGTCTCAAGAGGTCGACATATCTCGACCTGTCCAGGGACCCAAATCTCAGGAGGCTGACCTGCCTCATCCTGCCTGGGGATTCGATCTCCAGGAGGCTGTCACATCTCAGCCTGCCTGGAGATCTGCAACCTGACCTGGGGACGCCTGGCTCTCAAGTTGCAACAGTACTGGATAGGATAAGCTTCAGAAAGACTCACCCCTAAGGAAGTCCACCAATAAAATAGAAGGAGGCCTATTAGTTTTTTCTTTTTTCCTTTCCTCTCTGTCATCACTGTCTTTTAGATGGGGAATAACCAATCCACTTCCTGACAGATGCCCTAAAATGCATCTAGATAACTGGAAGATGTTCGATCCCCTAACTCTAGAGAAGTCACTTAAAATTCTTTTGTGCCACGACTTGGCCATGGTATCCTCTGGGGGATAAGGAACACTGGCCTGAGGGTGGGAGTTTAAATTATAATACCACACTGCAGCTAGACTTATTCTGCAAAAGACAAGGGAAATGGACAGAGATCTCCTATATCCAACTTTTCTTCTGACTTAAAGATATGAAGGGACTCTGTCTTAAGTATGGGATTGTTGTATGCCCTGAATGTTAGCCTAGTAGGCAAATGGTGTTAGGTACAGACAACCAAGAGAAGGAAGCCCCTGGTAATGGCTCACCTCCCATGGCTTCTGAGTTGCCTGGTATTCCTTCCTTGTATTCAAACTGGCTCCCACATCCAGGAGCAGCCCCTCCACAAAAGCCAACTCGAGTATGTCCCTTAGTTGAAACTGGAGGAGAATTTGGACCAACCCGGGTCTGTAGGGCCTTCTCCCTCTTAGAACTAAGACAGATCAAATAAGACCTGTGAATCTATACAGATGACCCAGGCAAATATATAGATACATTCATACATACATACAACATATTACCTTGGCCTTTGACTTGATGTGGAAGGACATCATGGTCATATTTAGTTAAACTTTATCTGATCTTGAACCCAAAGGTAAAGACCTTAAAGGAAGTCCAAAGGTATGCCATGGGGCTTCACGTGTCAAGCAATAAATCCCTCATGAGGGAAACTATGCTCCCCTCCTCAGATTCTAGTTGGAATTATAGTGATGCTGAGCACATCTGGGAAGGGGATCATTTTCTGATCTGTGTAAAGACCAAGACTAAAAGCAGCCCCACAAAATCTAATAACGATGCCCACATCTCAGCAATAACACAGGAGCCCAGTGAGAACCCCACTGCCTTACTGGAAATGCTAAAAGAGGCACTCCAAAAGTTTACCCATCTGAGCTTAGAGTCTTATGAGGAACAGGTGATTTTAAAGGACACTGTCCCAGTGTACATTAGACAGCAGGTAAAGCTACAACAGCTACAGCAGCAGAAGTCTGCTGCTTCTTTAGATGAGATGGTCCAGATAGCCACCAATACCTTTCATAACAAAGAACAGGAGAGAGAGGCCAAGGCCCAGGAAAAAGAGAGAAGGAAAGAGACAAGGCATGCCCAGAGGCTGGCTGCCCTCCAGGGAAGCCCTATGGCAAACCCCAAGTCCTTAAAGGACAAGGCACAAGGCAAATGCCTAATCTGTAGATGAGCGAGGTATTGGGCCATGAAGTGTCCAAACCATGACAAGTCTCCTAAAATGACTTGCTGAAAGAGGCATCAGTTGGGGCATTGGGTGACACTGTGCCCCCAGGACCCAAGAGCCTCAAGGTCAAGTGCCAAGCCTTCTCTCGTGATTGTTCAACAGGACTGAAGCAGCCCGCTCCAGTCAGCCCGCCTGTCACAGATAACCAACATGGGACTGGAGCCATGGGTGCAACTGGATGTGGCAGGTCGGTTCGAGAATTTCTTGTCCATCTACTTTGTCCTAACTTCCTACTCTGTCGACTTCTCCTCCCAAACCTGTACCATTTTGGGTGCTACAGGAAAAACAATTACAAAAAGATTCACTCAAGCAATTCTTTGTTGCTATAAGGGACAAAGATTTTCCCACTAGTATTTCGTGGTCCCTGAGTATTCTACTCCCTTATTGGGAAGAGATATACTCACTAAACTGGAGACTACCTTTATGATGGGAAGCTTTTCAGCCCCTAGAGCCCTACAGCTTCTGATTACTACTGAGGAACCCATTACACCCTCTCCAATAGGGAGGGAAAAAAACTATGGGAGGACAAAATTAACCCCCAGGTGTGGAACAAGGGGACCCCTGGATGAGCCCACCATGACAAGCTGAACTGGTCATCATTGTTCTCTGAGATTCCACTCAGTTTCCAAACCAGAAACAATACCCTCTCAGAAGAGAATCTCAGGAAGAACTACAACTCTAATGAATAAATTACTTGCCTGTGGGCTATTGGACCCCACCAATTCAACCAGTCTACAGTGTAATACCCTGATCCTCCTTGTAAAGAAAAAGAATGGGACATGGTGAATGGTTCAAGATCTTCAGATCATAAATGAAGCTGTAGTCCCCCTCCATCCCATTGTACCCAATCCCTATGTGATCTTGGGAGAAATCCTGCCCAGTGCCAAGTGGTTTACAGTCCTGGATCTCAAGGATGCATTCTTTTGCATATGACTGGCTAAAAATCCAAATATCTTTTTGCCTTCTAGTGGGAGGCTGCAGAAGAAAAACACCAACAGATGACTTGGATGGTAATACCTCAGGGGTGCAGAGATAACAGCCCCCTACCCCCCTGCCATTTGGACAGGCTCTTAGCTGAGATCTCCTAGATCTGGACCTGGAACCTAATGGGAAAATATTACAATATGTAGATGACCTACTAATCTGCTCTCCAGATGAGAAAAATGCCCAACAACATGCAATTCAGGTTCTAAACTTTTTGGCAGAGAGAGAATATAAAGTCTCCCATGCTAAGGCACAGATGGTCGAGAGAAAGGTCACTTACATGAGAGTTCAGATTACACACGGATCCAAGAGGCTGTGCTCTGATGGAGTACAAGGAATCGTCCAGTTGCCCTGGGACTAACTGGGTATTGTAGAATCTGGATACCCAACTATAGTATAATTGCCCAGCCCTTATATGAAAGCTTGAAGGGATGGGATGATTCAATCTCACTGATGTGGGGAGCTCCACAAAATAAGGCAGAGGCTACACTAAAAGAGGCCTTAACTCAAGCACCTAAATTGAGGTTGCCAGACCCAGAGAAAGCACTCCAACTTTATGTCCATGAAAAGGAAGGAATAGCCTTGGGAGTGTTAACTCAAAGGTTGGGACCTGAGCCCTAGCCTGTAGCTCACTTATCCAAGAGGCTCAACCCAACTGCCCGAGGCTGGCCTCCCTGCCTTCGAAATCTTACAGCTATTGCAGTCTTGATAGAAGATACTTTAAAACTCTCTTTTGGGGGCAAACTATTTTTACCAGCCACCAAGTGAAAAACTCATGAATGGGAGAGGTCATTTATTGATGTCTGATCAAATGATCCTCAGATATCAAGTAGTGCTGATGGAAAATCCAGGCCTCACTATATCCCTTTTTGATGTTCTTAACCCAGCTACCCATCTGCCTACCCCCGAGGGCTCTCTCCCCTTTCACTCTTGCCTAGAAACTTTGGACCACTGGACAAAACCCCAAGAGGGATTGTTAGGAGAACCTCTGACCAATCCTGAGTTAATTTGCTACACTGATGGAAATAGCTTTGTCTTGAATGGAAAAAGAATAGTTGGATATGCAGTAGTCTCCAGTTTTGAGACCATAGAGGCTAAACATTTGCCCCATGGAACTTCAGCCCAATTGGCTGAGCTCATAGGCCTGACTCAAGCTTTAGAACTGCGAAAAGGAAAGAGAGTAACCATTCACACTGACTCCAAGTATGCTTTTCTAGTGCTACATGCACATGCTGCTGTTTGGAAAGAAAGAGGCCACTTGACCACCTGAAGGTCCCCAGTCAAGTATGGTAATCAAATCCTTAGACTCTTGGAGGCAGTCCATCTACCTGCTGAAGTTTCAGTCTCCCATTGTAAAGGACACCAGAAAGGGAGCATAGAAGGGGCACGAGGGAACCAAGCAGCTGATCAGGCAGCTAAGAGAGCAGCATTACAGAACAATGACCTAATAGGGGTTACCACCTTAGTTCCACTGACTTTGTCAGAAATTCCTTCACATACTGAAGGTGAGACTCATAAAGCTAAGAGTGAGGGCTTTCAAGATGATCATAATGGGTGGTTTCAAAAGGAGGGACTCCTTTTTCTTCCTGGGACCCTCCAGTGGAAGTTGGTTAACTCCTTATATGTCACCACTCATTTAGGAGAGAAGGCCCTCCAAAGATCACTAGAAATGTCCTTCAGAGGGACAGGCCTCCACATGACTGTATAGGAAGTGGTCTCCCTTGTCCCACTTGCCAATTAAACGACCCTCAAGGAGCTCAAAGACCCCAGCTGCCCCAGCCTGTCCATTGGCGGGGACCTACCCAGGAGAGGACTGGCAGATGGACTTCACACAGATGCCAGTTTCTCAAAGGTATAAATACCTACCAGTTATGATAGCTACATTCACAGAATAGATTGAAGGCTTTCTTACCCTGACTAAGAAGCCTGAGGAGGTGGTAAAAAAACTGCTCCATGAAATCATTCTGAGATTTTGGTCTGCCCAGGTCATTACAAAGTGACAATGGGACCTCATTTACTTCTAAGTTTACTTCTAAGTTATTATCCCCATTGTCTCAGGAGGCCTCATTCTTCAGGAAAAGTAGAAAGAGCCAGCCAGTTGTTAAAATTAGCAATAAAAAAGATTACCCAGGAGACCTCCCTGGGATGGAAGGAGGCTTAACCAATAGCTCTCCTCTGCAGTCATATTGGCCCCTAAGGAACACGTTGGTCTTTGTCCTTATGAGATGGTATGTGGGAGAACTTTTGTGTATGCCAATGATCTCTTCATAGATCCAGAGGCTCAGATCCTCCAGTCTTATACCATGGCCACTGGGCAATTCCAACAGGATATATACTTGTGGAGTGTCAAACAAGACCCGAAAGATTCTAAAGAGCCATCACTATATGCTCCAGAGACTCAAGTCCTAATTAAAGTCTGGAAAGATGGACCCTCAAAGGCTCAACTCCAGCCCACATGGAAGGGCTCCTACCCTGGAATACTTTCTACCCTCACATCAGTCAAGGTACCAGACACAACTCTTGGATTCACTACTCAGGAGTCAAACCATGGAAGAACACAGAGGAGTATACCCAATATAGCTGTGAGCCCCTGAGAGATCTCAGATACCTATTTAGGACTACACATGAGTGCCATTCTAATGAACATCCTCCAAATTAAGTTTCTGGGGATAAGACTTCTCAGGATAGCTCTAAAGAGCCAACATAGTTTGACTCAGGATAGCTCTAAAGAGCCAACACAGCTAGACAGGGGTTGTACTCCAAAACAGACAGGAGATAGATCTCCTGACCTTTGAACAAGGAGAGTCTTGAGCCTCTTGAATGACATATGTTGTTTTGGGTAAATACCTCCAGCTAAATTAAAGAAAGTCTCACAGTCCTCAAGAAAAGAACATTCAGATCCTATGGGATCTCAGTATCAACAGGGAGAATTCTTGGGGTGGCTACAATCTCTCTTTGGAGATCCTTCTCCTGGTGAGGGGGAGTTTGGAATTGGCTAATGCCCCTACTAATTCTGGTTATCACCATATTGATGCTGCTTATAATTGCTCCATGTATCACCAATTGTCTCTGCTCAGGTCAACAAGCAATAACATGCAGTGCCAGTTCAACAAGGATGTATAAAACTGCACCCGTCCAAGGAAAATACCACTCACTCTTAGATGCTCACCACTACAGGGACTCTGGGGCTTGAAATTAGCAAGAGGGAGAAGCCCAATGCCCTCATTGTCCCAGCTCAGCAGGAAGTAGCCAGAGAGACCTTGATGCCCTTACTCTCAAAGAATTGCACCTCCCATCTCTTGAGTGGGGAATGTTAGGTAGTTAGAATAGGAAAAAGGAGTCCAAAATAGCAGTGGCTAAAAGACAAAGAAAGGAAAAAGCCCACAGAAATAGAACAAAGGAAGATCTGAGGACCAGAGTGAAAACCTCAGGTGAAGCAAACAGCCTTCCTGGCTAGCCCAATTTACCTAGGGCAGCCTCAGAGGGAGGAGAAAAAGAACATAAAAAGAGAAGCCAAAGTTGAGCCGCTCTCTTCTTTTCTCTTCACGTCTTTTGGGTAGGCCCACCCTCCATCCTTGAGGATGTATTTTCCTTTGCTAGCCTAATAAAACAGAGCTGTAACCGAGCTGTAACACTGGCCTGCTGCTTCAGATTTTTCTTGCAGTGAGACAGAACCAAGGAAATTATACACTCCCCCCAACAAAATCAAATAGTCAATATATAAAAAAAACCCAAAACATCACACTTTAAACATATACATACTAATCAAATATAATGTGATACTAATATAAATATAATGTTACAAATATTAATATAATATAATACTAATACAAATAAAGATACTAATATACTATAATATACTAATATATTTATTCTATAAGATACTAATACAAATATAATATAATACTAAACAAATATCACTTCACACTGGGAAAGAGACATACATCCTTCAACTCTCTTTCCAGTTGGGAAAAGAAAAAAAATCACTTAGGTCTTCTGATTGTCACTTGAATCATCTGCCTTACCAGGAATACTGTTTTTTTTTTTCCCTCCTCTTCATCAAATTAAAAAAAAAAAAAAATTCCTCCATGAAAGTTCTCTGAGACCTACAGCCTTTGTTTATCTCCCTCGCAATAAAAAATCCTATCTTAAATTACTACAAGTGAATCTTTTCAAGTTCTTTCCATGCTTGTTACTCTTGCCACTTGCATCCAGTCTGAAAGCCCGTCAGAACAGAATGGTACTTGCGTTGCTTCCTGTTGCAGGGCTCAGCTCTATATACAAGGAAAAAGCTCAAGAGTGAATTGCTAAATGTATTCATTCACCCCTTGGGAAGGATGACTGGATTTCCTATTTAGATACCCTAATAATTATTCATAGAAAATAAATTGTTTTGTCTAAAGAGAATCTATGCCAGAGTTAGATATGTGTAGACTAAGCTACATTAGAGAAAATAAGATATAGCTTTCTGTTTGTATATTAATAAGATATAGCTGTCTGTTCAAGTTCTTTCTGCAGCTTCTATTTTTAACAATAAGAGCATGTATCTGAAGATCAACCTGTAATGAAAGACATTAATAAATGTGGAGTCTGACGGAGGTTAATATCAGACATTTTCTAGTTTTAAGCCATGCAACTTTTCAGTTCGCTATTTTGTGTCTCCGTTTCCTTATATGTAAATAGGAATGCTACTACAGATGAGATAGTGCTTATCCTCTTGGCTATGTGTTATTAAGGCCTACATCAAAGAATATTTGAATGACTCATCCAATTATCCACTTGCTAGGTGTACATATACAGATTAAATATAATCCTTGGTTTTAAGGACTCAAAATGAAATCGTCTATAATTTGAATAGAATAATGAATGTATGTTTGAACCAGAGTGATGAAGGAGTACAAGGAAAGAAATTATTAATTCTGTGTGCAATTTTTTAAAGGGAGATATGACAGAAGAGCCATTTAATTTGGACTTTTACTTGTGAGCAAGATTGTTCTGGTTAGTGGGAAAATGTGGTAGAGAATAAAAACACTTTTCAGGTAAGCAATTAATGAGCACTAGGGCTTGAATTTATGGAATGTTTCCTGCAAAAATCTAATGAGAACAAACTTATGAAGATATTGCAAGAGGATTCTATTGTAAAAGTGAATGAGCACAGCTTTATGAATTCTAAAGAAAGGCCCTTTATCTCACACACTTGATATATATATATATATATATATATATATATACACACTACATATATACACATATATAATATGCATATATCTAATATATATATATAATGTGTATATTTATTCAAATATTTTCATTATCATCCTTCTGTAACATGGTATATACCTTGAAAATGAAGACTTAGCCCCTTAGAAATGAGTAATATATTCAGATAATTTAAAACTCTAAAATTTAATCCATCAATTCCTAAACAATTAGATAGAAGTAGATGTTTTTTAAATAGTTTATGATCTCCAATTCTGTAGTTATTTTAATGACACGTCAACAGTTAGCTCTGAGTTTCTTGATAAGTAAAATTAATATTATCTATTTCAGAAACAAAAATCAATTTAAATCAGGCCTATGAAATTTGAAAAGTTCAAGAATCCTACAGTGCTGCTTAGAAATGAGTAGATTTTTCAGGGGAAAAATGGATGTGTATATTATTTAGAAACTAATAACAGAAATGTATTATCCTTTCTTGCTTTGTGGTTTTGGTGGTATAACAAATATAAAACTCAATTTCTTGTATTTATTTATTTATTTGGTCATGCAGTGTATGGGATCTCAGTTCCCTACCCAGGGATTTAACCTCAGGCTACAGCAGTGAAAGCACTAAATCTTAACCTCTAGATCACCAGGAAACTCTCTTGGAAGATCAACTGCCAGTCATGTCTGATTCTTTTTGATACTCCATGGACTGTAGCCCACCAGGCCCTTCTGTCCGTGAGATTCTCCAGGCAAGAATACTAGAGTGGCTTGCCATTTCCTCCTCCAGAGGATCTTCCCAATCCAGGAACTGAACCCATGACTCCGATGTCTCCTGCATTGGCAGGTGCATTCTTTACCACTGAGCCTCCTGGAAGCTCAGGGAGCTCCCTAAAATCCAGCACATTAATTATTGGAATTTACCAAGGCATTTTCATGGATAGATAGATATCAACACACAAAGGAAAATGGCAGCTTGTTGTCACAGATGAATTCATTCACAGCAAAGAACAGTTTATAAAGGTGACTGTAAGGAAAATAAAACAATGTTCAGAGATGTTCATATTTGAAAGCTAGGAAACAGTAAAATTTAATCTTAAGAAAAATATTTTGTGGGTAGAAAAAGCATTTTGCTTTGTCAACACAAAACTTTGTAAATACCACTGAATAGCATTAAAATACTCCTGATTGTGTGTGATCTAATAAAGATAAAAAGCATTCATATGTAATGTTTAAATGTTGATGGTATGGGAGGGTTGTTACTTTAAAAAAAAATGACTACAATCAGGTTAAATTGGTGTTTCAAAGTCATGGAGTTTAATGACTACAAAACCTTATAATAAGAATTCTGAATTTATATATATATGACTTGAAGGTAGTAAAATGCTCCTCATCCATGTTTACCTAGAAGAGACCAAGTGTTTAATCACTATTTAATACTATTTTACAAAATAATTGCAACTGTTGTTATAAATATCATAAAATATTAATTGATACTTTTTAGATCTATGAACTATTTTAGTTTATAGGACAATTAACTTTATTTAGTGAACCAAAAAGTATTTGGTAAAGTGTTTTAATATAAAGTGTATTTCTTCATTGTTAAAAATAAAGAATAAGATTTCAATTTTGTGGGCAACTAGCCAGAACTAAATCCCCTAGTTAATATAAGGATAAGCTCTATCACAGTTTGGTGATGATCTTAAAACAGTACTTCAAAACCATTATCATTATATTTTAAATTACTGACAGGGAATCTTGGACATACATGTAAATAACTTTAGACCTAAAAAATTTATTAGGAAATTAAAAGACTCTTGCTCCTTGGAAGAAAAGCTCTGACAAACCTAGGCAGCATATAGAAAAGCAGAGACATCACTTTGCTGACAAAGGTCTGTCTAGTCAAAGCTATGGCTTTTCTAGTTGTCATGTATGATGTGAGAGTTGGACTATAAAGAAAGCTGAGTGGTGAAGAATTGATGCTTTTGAACTGCGGTGTTGGATAAGACTCTTGAGAGCCCTTTGGACTGCAAGGAGATCCAACCAGTCCATCGTCAAGGAAATCAGTCCTGAATATTCATTGGAAGGACTGATGCTGAAGCTGAAACTCCAATCCTTTGGCCATCTGATGCAAAGAACTGACTCAATGGAAAAGACCCTGATGCTGGGAAAGATTGAAGGCAGGAGAGAAGGGGATGACAAAAGATGATATGGTTGGATAGCATCATCAACTCAATGGACATGAGTTTGAGCAAAGCCTCAGGAGTTGGTGATGGACAGGGAAGCCTAGCATGCTGCAGTGCATGGGTTTGCAAAGTGTCAGACATGACTGAGTGACTGAACTGAACTGAATCATATAATTATTCAAATGTATGCATGCAGTGATGTTTAGTGTAAGGATATTTATATTACTAGAAGTTGGAAACAACCAAATATCTGTCAATGGGAGGTTGACCAAATGAAGTATACACCTCTGCATGCATACATGCAACATAATCACTAAAATTATAATGCAGCTCACTACTTATGACATGAAAAAATACTTATGACATATTAATGAAAAAATTGGTATACCATATTGCATTGATTTTATCTATGTATTTGTACATCAAAATACCCTTCCAAACATGTGCATAGCATTGTGACACATGTAACTAATATTTGGCAGTGATTTTTTTTCTCAGTGATTTTATTATTGTGCTATTTCTTCATTATTTTATGCTTGCTAAGACTGACATTTGATAATACAAGTGACTGTCCATGTTTGAAAAAGGAATAACTTCCTCATCTTATTGTCATATATCAGAAAACAGCCATATTTAATCAACAATTGTCTATTTATAAATACTGCCTAAGGTTGTCCCATGCATAATCTCCAAAGCCATACACAATGGCCCAGCATTTACATACTGCCTTTAAAAAGTATTTTTTATTTAATAATAACACTTTCATTCTTAAAACAATTCCTTAAGTGGTAGATAATTATATTTTCCTTGTCAGTGTGTTTATATCAGTTTTATAGAAGTTACAAACAGATAATAAAAAGGGAATAATGCCGTACCAACAATAATAATGCAATAACTTCCCCTCCCCTTCTTTTAGGAATCAGGAGAATGAGTCTAAGACTGGGTAAGCCATAAAATATTTCTGAACATGAGTAGTTAAAGCTTGAATTGCTTGAAATGTCATTGTGTGCTTCACCTGTGGTGCTACCAATTTCAAATGCCACAAAAAGTTTTCATATTCTTTGTTCTGGACAAAGATAATCCGAGCTCAGGCATACAACCCATGTCTCTGGTTTAACAATATACCACTTGGGATTTAATGTCCTTTTTAATACAGATTTTGTCACATCATTTTATAGTGAACATTGAACCAGCCTAAAGGTGAAAATAATGTTAACCAAGACATCCATAAAACACAATTGTTAATAGTTATACTCTTGTTAAATGTTTCACTTGGGATTGCTGTTAATAGGATTTGACTCTTGCTAACCAGCCATCCTGGGACATTCTTGGCACATGTCTGATGGGGTGTATAGCAAAGGACACCAGTGTTAAAGCAAAAGAAAAGAGTGGAGAATGTGAAAGAATAATTTTTGACAATTTAAGAACAAACATTTAAATTGCCTATTTGAGAATAATATATGTAAGTATTTACTAAACACTTACTATGTTTTAACACAATACTAAGAGCTTTGTATCCACTATTTCAATCAGTATTTGCAATGTAACATAAGTACACTACAATCTTCATTTTATAGAAGAGGAAACTCTAGCACCAAGAGGATAATTGTGGCTTGTCATAGGCCACATAGCTGAGCTCTCAGCTCTGCATGATTGCAGATTTTTGGTTGTTAGTCATTACATTATTGTGAAGAAAGGAATGAGGTAGCAATCAGACTATAAGTTAAATTGGTTTTATATTTAGGCATTGTGGAGTAGCTTTTAATACAGCCTGCTTCTTGGGGCTGGTGCACTGGGATGACCCAGAGAGATGGTATATGAGGAGGGAGGTGGGAGGGGGGTTCAGGATGGTGAACATGTGTACACCTGTGGCACATTCATGTTGATGTATAGCAAAACCAATACAGTATTGTAAAGTAAAATAAAATAAAATCTGAAAAAAAAATACAGCCTGCTTAAAACTACTAGAAAAACCATATAAAACACACATAGACAAGAAGCTGTCTTCTTACTGCAGAACTCTCAGATTTTAGGGCCAAGATCTTGGAAAGGAGAAAATCTCACTGGAGGCAAGACTCATATACTGTAGGACATGTGCTCATTGTTAAGTAGTCACCAGCATCAGGCAGAAACTACAAACAACAGAAGCTACCAGAGCATTCTAGTGTCAAATAGTGAGGGCAACACAAATTAGGGTTTATATCAACGGAGGTAGCTATCAATGCAGGAGCCAGATCTTGAAGAGACAGAGGAATAGAGAAGTGAACTCAGCTCTCTTGAGACAGCCTTCCTTAAGAGGCCTTTGCAATCTTCAACCTTTATAAGACAGAAGACAAAGAAGCCAAATAAATAAATAGCTGAAAGTCGGAATGGAACTCTTGGTAGTTTTACCCTGCTAAGGAGATAAATATTGGTTTTGAGAAAATATTAGGAAGGAGTAGAACTGGTAAATACCCCAAAATCTAGTTGTTGTTGTTGTTGTTGTTTTTAAAGTTTATTCCCTCTTTCAACAACACAAGAGATGCCTGTGCACATGTACATCACCAGACAGTCAATACCAAAATTAGATTGATTATATTTTTGTAGCCAAAGATGGAGAAGCTCTACACAGTCAGCAAAAACTATACTGTAAGCTGACTGACTCAGATCATGAACTTCTAACTGCAAAATTCAGACTTAATTGAAGAATGTAGGGAAAACCACTAGACCATTCAGGTATGAACTAAATCAAATCCCTTATCATTATACAGTAGAAGTGATAAATAGATTTAAGGGATTAGATCTGATAGACAGATTGCCTAAAGAATTAAAGATAGAAGTTCATAATAGTGTACAGGAGGTGGTGATCAAAACCATAGCCAAGAAAAAGAAATGCAGAAAGGCAAAATGGTTGACTGAGGGGGACTTACAAATAGCTGGGAAAAGAGAAGATAAGGCAAAGGAGAAAAGAAAAGGTATATCCACCTGAATACAGAGTTCCAGAGAACAGCAATGAGAGATAAAAAAGGCTTTCTGTACGCGAGACAGCAAAAGAGAACCTCAGATATGCAGATGACACCACCCTTATGGCAGAAAGTGAAGAGGAGCTAAAAAGCCTCTTGATGAAAGTGAAAGTGGAGAGTGAAAAAGTTGACTTAAAGCTCAACATTCAGAAAATGAAGATCATGGCGTCTGGTCCCATCACTTCATGGGAAATAGATGGGGAAACAGTGGAAACAGTGTCAGACTTTATTTTTTGGGGCTCAAAAATCACTGCAGATGGTGACTGCAGCCATGAAATTAAAAAACACTTACTCCTTGGAGGAAAAGTTATGACCAACCTAGATAGCATATTCAAAAGCAGAGACATTACTTTGCCGACTAAGGTCCGTCTAGTCAAGGCTATGGTTTTTCCTATGGTCCTGTATGGATGTGAGAGTTGGACTGTGAAGAAGGCTGAGCGCCGAAGAATTAATGCTTTTGAGCTGTGGTGTTGGAGAAGACTCTTGAGAGTCCCTTGGACTGCAAGGAGATCCAACCAGTCCATTCTGAGGGAGATCAACCTGGGATTTCTTTGGAAGGAATGATGCTAAAGCTGAAACTCCAGTACTTTGGACACCTCATATGAAGAGTTGACTCATTGGAAAAGACTCTGATGCTGGGAGGGATTGGGGGCAGGAGGAGAAGAGGACGAGAGAGGATGAGATGGCTGGATGGCATCACTGACTCGACAGACGCGAGTCTGGGTGAACTCAGGGAGTTGGTGATGGACAGGGAGGCCTGGCGTGCTGCGATTCATGGGGCTGCAAAGAGTCGGACACGACTGAGCGACTGAACTGAACTGAATACACCATTATTGTGAAATATTTTCACATGATATTCCCAAACATTTTTCTTCAGGTATAATCAAACTACCTAACCCAGAAGAAGTGTTTTGCTCTTCTGGTATCCGCATCTAACTTAAACGGGTGCTTCTGAAAGGAGATTTATGTCAGGAGCTGATGTATTCTTTCCTTTGATCAGACTGACTCCCATGAGGTGAAGGTCGGTGCCATCAGCAGCATTTTATTCAAAACAATACAAACGTGTGCAAAACAGCACTACCTGTCTTATAATAACACTGAATTTAGTCCTGATATTGCCGAATATAACCTTGAAACTAAGGATGCAGGGAAAAAAAATTTCCAACTGAGATAGTGGAGTTTTATTTTCCTTTTCCTTAAATCACCCAGACAACTGGCTCAGCTCTCAGTTTTATGCTGTGAGTGGGAAGAAGAAGCTGTGAGAAGTCAGGAAAACGATCAGGGCCGAGATGCTCCAGTCTTGCTTTGTATGCCTTCCAGGGCTCATTTCACCTGCAGGGCAGTTCCTTTAGTCTGACATACACAGATCCTCGTCCCGGCTAGCCCCGGCCAGTCCCGGCCACTGCTTCTCTGTTCTGTCCTGTCTCACAATTGCTCCTATTTTGTTCTTCAGCTCATGGATAGTGGCCCCAAAAGGGGGTGCCTCTCTCTCCAAGTTAGTTCTTATGGTAGGACTCTTTCAGCCTCTTCCTGGCCTCCCTCACTTCTCTATCTCTGAATATAGCTACTTAAAACTTGATAGATATTAACCAAAAAAAAGGAAGCACCTCTGGATCTGGTTTCAGATGACAAAAATCTGTTTATTTATATTCTGTTTGTTCCGGAAAGAACTGAAAATAACAGAAGTGCGCACAACCAGTTGCAATGTGTTTTTAAAGGAGGAGGCAAGTCACTGAGAGCCATGAAAAGTACTAATTAACATTGCCTTCCTTCTTCACTTCACGCAGAGCGTCCAGGTTTTTCTCCCGCTGAGGGTTGAAGGAGTCAGGCTGGTGGAGGAGTGGAGGGTGGAGATGCTGCACTGAGTGTCTTATTTCCTGGTTGCTGAGCACCAGACTTTGGCATCAACTGAAGGAAGATAATATGAGTGGACAGTTGGGGGTCAGGACAACCCAGGACAAAGAACATCTGGATAAACAGAGTGGCTGGGGAACCCTGGGGGTGAATTTACAGACTCTGTAGCCTTTTGCATACACCCTGTGACTGATTGTCAGGATGGAATCAGTAAGGAATATGTACCCCCACCCACCTCCCTGCCAGCCTCAGTCTTTGTTTAGATATTCTCAATTGCCCAGTGCCTCGACCTCATCATGAGCCATTTCTCTCAGTGCTGTTTCATTTCTATCCCTACCGGAACTGCTGCTAAATCTAGTGACTTTCAGAAAAGGCAACGGCAACCCACTCCAGCACTCTTGCCTGGCAAATCCCATGGACGGAGGAGCCTGGTAGGCCACAGTCCATAGGGTCTTGAAGAGTCGGACACGACTGAGCGACTTCACTTTCACTTTTCACTTTCATGCTTTGGAGAAGGAAATGGCAACCCACTCCAGTGTTCTTGCCTGGAGAATCCCAGGGACGGGGCAGCCTGGTGGGCTGCTATCTATGGGGTCGCACAGAGTCAGACATGATGGAAGCGACTTAGCAGCAGGAGCAGCAGTGACTTTCAAATCATTTCAGACCATGACTTGTCATCTTGTCCACAGGGGTTCAAGGTGCCCTCAGCTTGTGGCCTGAAGGTCATTGTATTCTTTAGCTATTCAGCAGAGCCAAATCCTACCGGGATCCTTTGTTCTTTGGGAAGGAAAAGCATCTGCATCCTTATCAAGCTGTGGTTTCTCATCTGCCTTAGGCTGGTGTCTTTCATCTGCTTCACTTGCTCCTACCATTTGCTTCTCAGTGGCATTGCTTGTTGAAAGTTGACCTTAACATGTTGCTTCTTCTTTGGTTTGTCTCAAATGTATTGATCAGCCCAAGGTTAAGGATGAATGCCCAATTTAGGTGAGCCTCGGTTTCTTCAATTAAGTTAACCCTGTACCCAGCTAGGTCTACTATTGTTCAAGGTTCTGACAACTAGGACTATCATTCATAAATTCTCTCAACTGTTAGCAGAGGCTTCTCTTCTTCCTATTTTTAAGCATATAACTGCCTGTTGAACTCCTACCAATGTTCCTGCTTTTGGTATAAGTAAGTGCTTCCTTACTTGGTGTAAATCATTAGAATATACCCTGTACTCAGTTGAATGAACGAAGCTTCCTCATGTCAGAATAACAGTGTTTTTCTCATTCTTAGGTTCTCTTTGGTGCCTCCTTAGATTTGGAAGGTGACCTTCCCCAAATATCTAATTTTAGGTTTGCAACTTGAAGGCAGTATAATTACAGTGGAAAGTGAAAGCATAGTTTCCATCAAGAAAAGAAGAAAATTATTTGTTCCTGCCCTCACTGGACATTTAGTTCTGGATTGAAATCTCATTTGCTTTTTAATTTCATGGTGCATAGATTCATATTCAGACTATCTGAGAACTTCATGATTATATTTTTCCCTCATGAAATAAAGAGCTATCTAGAGAAAAACTTTTCTCCAGTGATTCCAATTCCTTCCCATCTCTCAATTTCTCTGAACATCAAGGAGAATTTAGACTGCCTGAGGTCAAGGCCAAGAAAAAAGGAAAAAACCAATCATGGTAGATGGAGCTAAAAGAGTGTCATTAGTCAGCAGAAAAATGCAGAGACAGATTTTCAGCAGACCTATTTGCTGCTTTTTTTTTTTTTTAATAAAACCCCAAAAAACTATTGCCAACACATAAACACTTCCACTACGAGGGAGAAAAGTCCACAGCTTCACTAATCCCGAAATTTTGCCTCTTATTTTTCAGAGAAGACAGAGGACACTGAAAAATGGTTTCTGTTTTGGGGGGTTTTTTGGTTTGTTTGTTTTTTTTTAACTAGGAAACTTAAAAAAAAAAAAAACCCACAATTATTGCCATTTGCTAGCCACTTAAATACAAATTTTTATTTGGATGGTACACTTTATTGTCCTGTGTCTAAAAGAAAACCATGCAAAGGTGAGGTTTGTTTGGATGATCAGTCCCTTGTCACCACAGTGGCGGCAGCTGCTCCTGGTAGCCTCTGGCCATCTGTTATCTTGCTGTGTCATCTTCTCAAAGGTTTTTTTTTTTGCCACATCAGAGCTGTCCTTTTATGGTCCAACTCTTCACCTCTGTTCCTATATGCCAATTTCAGGGCTTGTCAACTGCTACTACACTTAATATAATGATCAGTCCCAATATGACTGAGCTTTGCTGGCTCTTGCCGCTAAGAGAGACATTTCAAATAGTTGACTGAATCTTTTCAAGTCCCACATTATTTTGAGGTTCAATTCAAGTACCGCTCTTCATCATCCAAGTAGTTCTTGTGTGTCCACTTATGTTTTCTTTCACTTTTAACCTACCAGATATCATTCCAGGTATTTAATACTCAGCTGTTGACTTCTAGCATCTAACTAGAGTACCTGTGTCTAACCTTCAAGGCTATAGAACAAATAGACAATTTAATGCTTGTCATTGCTTTCTTAGGATGAGTAAGCAATAGAAGACCTAGTGGTATAAAGAGAATAATATCTGTGAATAACTTGACTCAAGTGAACCCAACAAATGGATTTTAATTCTTGCCCTAGACCAGCGGTAGAAACTCAGTTGTATAAATGATCAGTTTTATAATCAACGGTTTGAAGATTTTTATCAAAGGAATTGACCAAG
This sequence comes from Aepyceros melampus, assembly GCA_006408695.1. NCBI lineage: Eukaryota > Metazoa > Chordata > Mammalia > Artiodactyla > Bovidae > Aepyceros > Aepyceros melampus. Next base: position 370,817 of record SJXQ01004820.1, on the reverse strand, counting down.
CTTTTAGACAATGTTGTTGCAGTTTATTCATCTTATCTGCAAAGTAAAAGGGAAAACACTGATGTGTCTGGCCATGGTAGATAATGTCTACAGCCCTGATTCCAAGATGCATATCTATTTTATGTTTAAAAATAAATTTACCTCTATATTCTTAATGGGAAAGCGTGTTCAAAACTCTAATGTCTGTTGGTTTACTAACATATCTGCAGCCTCCCAGAGAGGTGCATTTAAATGAGATCCACCATTTCATATTGACATTAAGAACATTAAGGACAAAGTTATTTTTAGTTCTTTGATCTGAAAGTGTCACCCATGTAGGATTGCTCAGTTTGTCAAGAGAGGGAAGTGGGAGGCATTCTGGAAAGGTGTGGATATGCGATAACCTAATGCCATCAGATAAGAAGATCCAAATAGGATTTTAGAACAAATCCTTCCTCTGTGTTTCAAGCACTTATTAGAACAACTCACAATGATGTTTTCTTTGGCAGGCTTGTAGAGCATTTATCAGCCAGTGGGTTCTCCACTCTAAAATTTATGATGCTTTGAGAGACTCACAAAAGCCTGTACTTAGAGCTTTAAATAAAGTCAAAATGATAGTTTTTCTGCCCTGTGAATTTTCATTATTGAAATTATTAAAGGAGCAGTAAACTTTCCTGCTTTTGCCCAGTTTCCAGCAAAACGTGTTGCTTCTTTATCTCATGTGATGGTTGAAAATCAAATCCCCTGTTTATTCTCAATTTGTTTTCTGAATAATGTGGACAACATAGAAGAGGCCTCTGACCTCTTACAAAAGAGAATGACATCACTTGAATTTACTAACTATTCTGCTTCTCTCTGGGACAACACATGTGAACAGCAACAAAACATCTGGGTTAGCAAGGAAGAGCTGCTAGATGAAAAATAGCACTGTGACTTATGTCGTAAAATACCCTTGTTGGTCAGTGGAGCAGGACAAGCAATTCTGGACCAAAAAGTGAAGGTGCCTGGAAGCTGCTCTGTCCTAGGAGAATGTCATGGAGTAAAGGAGGGGCATGTGTCTTTAAATAATGTGTTCAGGAAAAAAAACAACAACCAACATGTTATGAGTGTATGTGTACACATTATTGATACTCTGTCTACCTGATTCTTTTTCTGCATAAAAATAATAGATTCATCTAGACTCTTACAGGCTATTAATAGCTGTCAACAGTCATGAGTAATTGCTACATTGCCCCCTCCTGTTGTGTTCTACAAGTAGTAAGCTTTCTTTTAACCTTGAAAATTAAGAGTATATCTTGATATTATTTTGAAAATCCTGAAGCTGAAATCGTATTTATTTCAGGAGATATTGCTAAGAGACCATGGGGCTTGTGAAAAAAAAAAAAAAAGGCAAATGTGAGTTAATTAATGTAATTATTTTTTTAAAAAGAATGATTTTAATATTCTAATGTGTGTATTCAATTTCTGAATTTGAGTTTCCAAACATCAGTTTTTTACTCCCTAAGCCCCTGGAAACACTTTCTCTCTCTTACCGTGTTTAATAAAAAGGAAGTGTATTTGCTACCACTTCGTTAGCTCAGTGACTCTGCTACCAAATTAGAGGGAATTCATCGATCAATTCCTGGTCTCAAAGAAAAATGAATTAATATATATATGAAAGAATTGGGCTTCACTGGTGACTCAGATGGTCAAGCACCCACCTGCCAATGCAGGAGACATAGGAGAGGCGGGTTTGATCCCTGGGTCGGTCAGGAAACTCCTCTGGAGAAGGAAATGCAGCCCACTCCAGTATTCTTACCTGGAGAATCCCATGGACAGCGGAGTCTGGCGGGCTACAGTCCACGGGGTCACAGAAAGTTGATACACAACAGGTGACTAACACACACAAAAGAATTGGGGCTTCTCAGGTGGTGCTAGTGATAAAGTATCTGCCTGCCAGTGCAGGAGACCGCAAGAGATCTCTGGGTTTTATCCCTGGGTCAGGAAGATCCCATGGAGTAGGAAATGGCAACCTGCTCCAGTATTGCCTGCAAAAATCACGTGGACAGAGGAGCTTTGTGGGCTACGGATCATAGGGTCCCAAAGAGTTGGATACGACGAGCAGCTGAGCACACTACTGCTAAGTCGCTTCAGTCGTGTCCGACTCTGTGCGACCCCATAAACGGCAGCCCACCAGGCTCCCCTGTCCCTGGGATTCTCCAGGCAAGAACACTGGAGTGGGTTGCCATTTCCTTCTCCGAACTGAGCACACACACAAACGTAAAAGAATCTATCATTTTCAAAGAAATGGTCCTCAATACCATAGTTGTCACAGGGACTATGAAAGAAAAAGGGAGTTTTTCTAAAGGAGAAAAAACTTTCCATTTGACTGCGATGTGTACTACGTATTCAAGCATGTATTTTGATCTTTTTCTTATGAATATATTCATAATATTTACAATGAAAGAAAAAATTCCTCACCTGTGGCTATTTTCTCATTAGACATACACTCTACAATTGGATGATAGTCAATAATACGGTCTTTAGAGCTTATACTCACTCAGTCCTAGCATCACAGGTATCTGGACTGGGCTGCTGCTGCTGCTAAGTCACTTCAGTCGTGTCCGACTCTGTGTGACCCCGTAGACGGCAGCCAACCAGGCTCCCCCATCCCTGGGATTCTCCAAGCAAGAGTACTGGAGTGGGTTGCCATTTCCTTCTCCAACGCATAAAGTGAGAAGTGAAAGTGAAGTCGCTCAGTCGTGTCCGACTGTTAGCAACCCCATGGACTGCAGCCCACCAGGCTCCTCCGTCCATGGGATTTTCCAGGCAAGAGTACTGGAGTGGGGTGCCATTGCCTTCTCCTCTGGACTGGGCAACAGATACAATTCAGCAAGTATTTATCTTGCACTTGCTAAAACACATTTCATAAGGTGTAAAGTTTGAGGCAAAAAGGAAAAGGCTTTACAGAGTTTTAGTTACTGTTAAGATACACATCTATTTGACATTTAAAGGTAAATTTGCCTACATCTGCCTAGTGGAAAAACATCATTTTGCAAAAAATTCAAATGTCTGTTGGTTTACTAAAAGATCATCCAGATCAGTGCACAAAAACAAAAACCCACCATTCCACATTCAATTAAGAAAAGCCGTCTAGGGGATTCCCTATCAGTCCAGTGGTTGGGACTCCACACATTCACTGCAGAGGGCCTGGGTTCAATGCCTGGTTAGAGAACTAAGACCCCACAAGCTAGGCAGCATGACCAAAAAAGGAAAAAATTCCATATTATTAAATAAATGTCTCTGATTTAGGAATATGGTAAGAATAGTTTTATTGGACTTTATTTTACCTACCAGTTTGACATCCACATTTCCTTGGGCACATGAAGCACTCATGTTCCTGGCATGGATTTTGCACCTTTTTAGAGAACCATTTGTTATGAAGTAAAGCAGTATTCCAGTCTATCAGAAAGTCTGTAATGCCAACTTTACTTAAGATTGTTAAATTCAACAGGAAGGGAAGATAACAGGAAGGAAGATCTCTTTTCCAATTGATTTTTGAAAACTTTGTTTTATACATCCCATAGTTAAGATGATTTCCATGAAACAATCCTATAAAAAGCATGTTCCCTGTAGCCTTTCCTTTCACTCTGCTTACATTTAACATTTGCCTTGAGTATAGTGGTGATTTAATCACTAAGTCTTGTCTGACTCTTTGGGGTCTGGACTGTAGCCGATCAGGCTTCTTTGTCCATGGGATTTTCCAGGCAAGAGTACTGAAGTGGGTTGACATTTCCTACTCCAGGGAATCTTCCTGACCCAGGAATTGAACCTGTGGCTCATATGTCTTCTGCTTTGTAGGTGGATTCTTTATCACTGAGCCACTGGGGAAACCCCTTGAGTATAATTGAACAGTATTACCTTGCAGTATTAATACTTGCAGTTACCATATGTATTCTAATTTAAATAATGAGAATTATAGAAAGAGAATCAAGTTAAAACAATACTATAAGATTTTTAAAATGAGAAAATAATTGAAAAATATCCCATCATGCCAAGTTGGCCTTAGACAATTCATTCTTCTCTAGGGAAGTTCTAGCCAAAGAAGCACAGATTGGAGTAGGCCATCTTTTTTAATTTTCTTGTTTGGATTCTCATTTGCTCAGGTACACCCTTCATATCTTTTTGAGAGAGAAGTGCAAGGAATAGTGAAAAAGATCAACTTCAGACTTCTACCTGTGATGGTCTTGATTAGAGCACTCGGCTCAGCCTTCATCTCATTCCCATGTACAAATGTGTGTCAGACCAACATCCCCAATTACTTACTTAGGACACAGGGTATTTGAAATGTGAAAGCATAGAATTTTAGAACTGGATGGGATTGTAAAGAGCGTAGACCCAACAGCGGCATCTTTATAGAGGAGGCAGCTGTGGCCTTGAAGTCTCCGGCTTTGCTGAAACCTAGACTCTGGGTTAGTGGGTGCTGACACACCCTCTTTATTGAGTTTCCAGAGTTCCCTTTAGGGGCAGATAAAGAGCCAAGTAGATTTTCCCATAACAGCTCTGTTAACAGATTTCTGTTCCTGTGTTTCCAAATTCGAGAAAGAATATATAGTTTCTGGCAAGGCATTTTGGAATAGCTAGTAGCAGCATTTTTAAGTATTATGATAAAATGAGATCAGTGATTGCTCATTTATTCATTCACTAACCGTTTAATAAACTTCTGCAACACTTTTTTCAACTAGGGTTGCCAGCAAAGGCATGTGTAAGGGATAACATTTGGTCAGAGACCCAAACAAGAGGGACGGAGTCTTGGAATGAGGATGGCATTCCAGGTCATATAAGCCCAAATATAAAGCACCATGGAACAAATGTGTTCAGTGTATCTGGGATTTAGAAGATGAGGCATGGGAAGTTCCCTTGCAGTTTAGTGGTCAAGACTCAGCACTTTCACTGCCATGGGCCTGGATTTGATCCCTGCTCAGGGAAATAAGTTCCTGCAAGCCATGTGGTGGGGCCAAAAATAAGAAGAAGAATTATGTCTAAAAAAGGAAAAATAAAAAACTGAAAATCATACCCCACTATAAACATCTCCCATTGTGAAGATGAGGAGTGGGGGCAGATAATGGACAAAAGTCATCTCTATAGTCTTCAGTGAAAGGTATTGATCTGGCAGGGCCAGGAGATGTCAATGGCATATGAACTGGATTAGCACACTGGTGATAGTATTTTCAATAGGAATAAATAATAATTTAAGAAAAGAAGAAGAGGTATGGAATCAAGTGCCATGCCTTAGAACTGTTCACGGTGAGATGCTGTGAGATCTAGTGGAGAAGTCTATAAAGCAGTTTTACCAAAAAGGCTGGAACTCAGGGGAGAATTCAAGGCTGGGGATGGATGTTGATGATTCAGGAGCATATGGATGATGTCTTGCTGAATGAGAGCTACTGAAAGAGGAATGTCAGGGGAGAACGAAGTGATCACTGCTCAGGTGGTCCTTTCCAATATTTGAAGTTCAGCAAAAGGAGAGAAGACAGCTGTGGAAACTGGAAAGGCAAGTAAGGGGAAAAAACCAACTAAACAATCAAGAGAAGAGGATGACTTGGAACTTATGTCTGATAGAGTTTCAAGACTAGGAGTGAAAAGTGAAAGTGAAGTCGCTCAGTCGTGCCCGACTCTTTGCGACCCCATGGATAGTAGCCTGCACCAAGCTCCTCCGTCCATGGGATTTTCAAGGCAAGAGTACTGGAGTGGGTTGCCATTTCTTTCTCCAGGGAATCTTCCCAACCCAGGGATCGAACCCAGATCTCTCACATTGTTGACAGACGCTTTACCGTCTGAGCCACAAGGAGATAAGACTAGGAGGGTACCTAGCAATGCCTGTGAGCTGAGACATCATGTAATCTGAGACCTGAGAATGAATTGCTGGGCTTGGTAAGGTGGAGATGTGGCTCTGACAAGAGTGTTTTCATTGAATAGAAGTTTGACTGGATTAGGCTTGAGAAGGACTGGGAAGGAAGTGGAGGTTGATGTATTAAAAATTCCTTGGAAGAGTTTTTTTTTTTTTCTTTTAGCACAAGACACTATGGAAATTAATGGTAATAGATGGAGGCATGACATCTAAAGGGGTACTAATGTAATGAATCTTTTTAGAGGATTTTCAGTAAGTTTGCTATGGAATTTAGTAATTTAAAATAATAACTGTTTTGCTCTCTATGTGAGTGTATATATGTATATATGTGTGTGTGTGTGTGTGTGTGTGTGTGTGTGTGTGTAGGCCATGCCAGGCAGCATGCAGGACCTTAGTTCTCTGACCAGGGATTGAACTCATGCCCCCTGCAGTGAATACACAGAGGCCTGACCCCTGGACCACCAGGGAATTCCCATGTTTGCTATGTTATCTGTTGTGTGGCATCAGACGAAAAGAAATTCCCTAAATATTTCATAGATTTATTTAATATCAGTGTTAAGTTCTAAAGATAGAATAATCTAACCTATTCCCAGACCAATATCCCTTCCTATAAGGCTGCTGCTGCTGCTAAGTCACTTCAGTCATGTCCGACTCTGTGTGACCCCATAGACGGCAGCCCACCAGGCTCCCCCATCCCTGGGATTCTCTAGGCAAAATACTGGAGTGGGTTGCCATTTCCTTCTCCAATGCGTGAAAGTGAAAAGTGAAAGTGAAGTCGCTCAGTCGTGTCCGACCCTCAGCGACCCCATGGACTGCAGCTTTCCAGGCTCCTCTGTCCATGGGATTTTCCAGGCAGGAGTACTGGAGTGGGTGCCATTGCCTTATCCGTCCTATAAGGGAGCACATTGCATCTTTGTACAGATGAAAGAGTCCAAAACAAGTTCTTTATGTGTATCAAACAGGAATCTATCTTGTAACCTTTTGGACGTCCTAGTTTTATCCCATTGAGCCGCACAAACCTTGTCTAGCTGCACCTGAGGTGACCCTGGTGTCCCTGGCACTTCTCTTTCACAGGCCAGCACTCCCATCCCCCATCCACTCTTTGCATAACATCATTTTAAATCCCTTCACCAGTCTGACAACCAATCCTTTCTATTGGCCCAGGTCCCACATACAACGGGCGTAACCAGCAGATCTCCTGTATGGATCTTTGTCTCTTCTGAAAAATCCCTGTATTCAGTCACATAAGTCTCTCTGGAATCCAAATAAATAGGAATTGAACAAAATGGGGATGGAGAGAGGATATGAGTGTGTTTCTATCTGAAATGTTAGTTAAAAAAAAGTGAATGACAAGGTGAGTGGGTGCTTCTTGGTGGGGAGCTTGGCTTATGGACCCAGCGCAGTTGCCTTCTGACGTTAGTGTTTAAGGAACCCTGTGTTATATGTGCAGTGAACATGTCCAGGTGCTCACAGAGCAATCAAATATAAGTTTCACCACTCCATAAGCAGGCGTCTCTAATCCCTGCTTAATAAAGAAGAAGATAAAGGCCCAGAAACTCTAGACAGATTGTTCAAAGTCACATGCTTTGCAAGTGGCAGCACTGACATTTAAATCAGTCTGTCCGACTTCAGAGACTCTCGTAGACTCGACCTGAGTTCTTGGCAATGTGCTTGGATCATAGGCTTAGGGCACCTTGGATGTTTTCCTTTCTCTGTGGGTCTTCAAAGTGTATAATTTCTTTTTAATTTTTTTAAAAATTGAAGTATAGTTGATATACTATATGTGTCTCATGTGTACAGCAAAGTGACTCAGATTCTTTTCCATTATACCTTATTACAAGATATTATATATAGTTCCCTGGGCTAAGCAGTAGGTCTTGTTGCTTATCTGTTTTGTGTATAGTAGTGTGTATTTGTGAATCCCAGATTTCAAATTTATCCCTCTCCCTTTCCTCTTGGTAACCATAAGTTTGTTTTCTGTCTGTGAGTCTATTTCTGTTTTGTAAATAAGTTTGTTTGTATCTTTTTTTTATTCCACATATAAGTGATTAAGATGTGTCTTAGCATGTTTCGTTATATTATACTTTTTATTATGGTATGCTCTTCATGATACTATTTTCATCAGATGTTTTATTTTCTAAGATATTACATTATACTGTTCTGTTGACACGTTCTCTGTGTCCAACTCTATTCAAGGTAGAAGATGCTAAGACAGGAAAAACTCAATCCCTGACCCTCAGAGGTTGATGAGTCTGTGGAAAAGATAACCCAAATGATTATATAAAGCGGAATAGGATGGATGATCCTGAAGTTAGGCACAAATGAGTGCTCTTGCCTCTAAACTCTATGGGGGTGGGGAGGCCATGATCAAGTGGGAGACCTTGACATTCTTCATGGAAAAGTTAGAATGTGAGATGAGTTTGAAAGGATGAATGAGTGAGATTGTTCAGGGGAAGGTGGGGCATAGCCACAACTCGAGAACAGCGTGGACCAGTGGGAAACCTTAAGATAAGCTAGGAGGCATCTAGTGATTTAGCTGGAGGAAAAGACGCACATTAGAGATAAATGATAGACAACTTATCAGTAGGAAAGACAGGACCGTACTGGCAAACGTGTGACTGCTATGCACCTGGTAACAGGAAACCTTTCAGGATTTATTAAGAAGAGTAGTGACTGTAGTATGTATAGGAGGCTCATGACTTCTTGGATTTAGGACTTTTTTTGTGTTGTTAAGAGAAGTTACATCTTTAATTATAGTGAAAGTGAAAGCGTTAGTTGCTCAGTCGTGTCTGACTCTCTGTGACCCCGTGGACACCTGCCAGACTCCTCTGTCCATGGGATTCTCCGGACAAGAATCCTGGAGTGGGTTACCATGTCCTCTTTCCGGGGATCTTCCCAACCCAGGGATTGAACCCAGGTCTCCCACGTTGTAGGCAGATCCTTTACCGTTTGAGCCGCCATTTAACGTGTAAGAGTAGGTCATGTGCTATGACCTATTTGGAACTGACGGATTTGCCCCATCAGTTTCTTGAGTTTTCTTGCAATCTTAGATCTTGCTTGTTATATCTTCAGGTGACTATTTTAAAATGAATACAATTTGCAAATGTATTGGTGATAAAAAATAAAATTTATTTTATTAGTTCTGATTCCCATGTTAAGTGAAATATACTTTTATATATAAAGACTATAGGTTCAAACTAGCAAGCAAACTGTTTAAATATGAAAGATTGTGCAAGGGAAAAAACAATGGATTCAATTAAGATTTGCTAAGCCCTTTATTCTATTTTGAGTTAATGTTCCAGGTGAATAACTGTACTTCATATTTAGTTAGGAAAACCACACTGGATTACAACACTGGCCCTTGCTGTCCCCCTGACAACCCTTAGCATTGGGAACATGATTCTCGTTTGACTCAAAGCTGTCAAAAATTAATGGCAATCTGAACTGGTGGATAAAATTTTGACTGCAGATTTCTCCGACAAAAAGTCCCCCTTCAGTTCTACTTTTTTACCTTTCAAATTATAATTTATATCATGCACCTCTGTCTGTTTAGATCCATTTGATACCCAAATTCATTTCTGTGATTGATTTTCTAGTAAGAAGGATGAAAAGTTTTCACATTAATGGGTTTTTATTTAAAGCCCATAAAAGCTAAGAATTTGAAATCAGCTAGATTTACATAAAATTTCCTGATGGGAAATGGTTTTCTGAGATTACTAGTGGTGTTTTTTTAGAATGCTAAAGCTATTAATAAACCATCTCTTTGTTACATCTTCCTTCAATAACACCACAGAATGGCTGTAAAATATTCCAAATCTCTCTTAAAAAGAAGGACTGAAATTAAAACATTTAAAAACCCTGGGCTTTCCCAGTTTTGCTTTTGCTATCTATTAGAATAGCTGAGTAACTGTTTACTATGTGGCTGTAGAAGGATGTCGGCTGTTTCAGAAGATGTTTTTAAAGCTGGCCACCCTTCCAGGGGCCCAGCTGGAGGAATCTTTCCAGGACAATGACCCGCATACAACCCACCCCTGCCCAGGCTTACGTGGATGCAGAGTAGGGAGGGAGCTTGTTTAAAACTTGCCTGCGTATCTCCCCTGACCCCCTTAAAATTACCAGAACTGCAGCAGGAGGAAGCCAGGGCCCGTGTGCTGTCCAGGAGCTCTGCTGCTACTCTGGTCTGTCTGCTATAACCCACTCTCCCCACCTCCATCATCAATACCATCTGTAATGACCCCCTGAGAGGATGCTTTTTCCTTCCTCAAGTCTCATCTTGACCTTACTTGCCCTTGAACCCTGTCAACCACTGGTCAGGATTCTTATTTGCAGTCCAATTTGTATCAACTCAGGGAGTGAAGCCGTAAAGCAATTCAAACAAGAGAACTGTAGAAGAGCTCTGGGTTTTCTGTGTGATACTATGCCACAGATCATTTCAATTTTAGAATACTTTATGTATTGTAAATCGTCATCCATATGGAAGTGATCTATTTAATCTGGTACAGTGGTGCTTGTGCTAAGTCCCTTCAGTCATGTCTGACTCTTTGCCACGCTATGGACTGTAGCCCACCAGGCTTCTCTGGTCCATGGGATTCTTCAGGCAAGGCTACTCGAGCGGGTTGCCATTTCCTCCTCCAGGGGATCTTCCCAACCCGGGGATGGAACCCGCATCTCTTATGTCTCTTGCATTGGCAGGCAGGCTCTTTACCACTGGTGCCACCAGTGGAAGACTCTTCAAGGAACAGATCATATGATACATTTCTTTGCTTTTATTTCCCAGTGCAGAGTCTCAACATAGCAGTTATTGAAAAGTTCCTGTGATTTTTATTGCTGAAACTGATGTTTTCTTCTCTGCTCTCTGCCTTTAGCACTCAGTCTGGCTTGAAGCATCTATATCTAAAGCAGTGGGTGGATGGTTGGAGTCACAGAGTCTTGACAGCCAACCAGACTGGTTGTCTGTAGGTCGTTAAAGGATTAAAGTGAAGCATTTAAAACTTATTGTGGCATTTGCATTTCCAGCCCATCCTAAAGGAGATCAGTCCTGAGTGTTCATTGAAAGGATTGATGTTAAAGCTGAAACTCCAATACTTTGGCCACCTGATGCAAAGAGCTGACTCATTTGAAAAGACCCTGATCCTGGGAAAAATTAAAGGCAGGAGGAGAAGGGGATGACAGAGGATGAGATGGTTGGATGGCATCACTGACTCAATGGACATGAGTTTGGGTAAATTCCAGGAGTTGGTGATGGACAAGGAAGCCTGGTGTGCTATGGTCCATGGGGTCACAAAGGTCAGACACAACTGAGCGACTGAACTGAACTGAACTTGCATTTAAGATAGGTGACCAATAAAATGTTGCTATCGTTGTTGTTCAGTCACCCTAGTGTGTCCGACCCTTTGCAACCCCATGACTGCAGCACGCCATGTCTCTCTGTCCCTTGCCATCTCACGAGGTTAGCCCAAGTTCATGTCCACTGCACTGGTGATACCATCCAGCCATCTCGTCCTCTGATGCCCTCTTTCCTTCTGCCTTCAATCTTTCCGAGCATCAGGGACTTTTCCAATGAGTCAGCTGTTCACACCAGATGACCAAAACACTGGAGCTTCAGCTTCAGCATCAGTCCTTCCAATGAGTATTCAGGGTTGATTTCCCTTAAGACTGACTGGTTGCTATCATTAGCCCTAAACAAAACAGCACAGGCAAACCCAAATTAGAGTTTGCTTCTTTTATTCAGGGTGACTCTAAATTGCTGCAGGGTCTCCATAATCATAATTTATGAGAGCTGAGCTCCATGTAGCATAAAAGGAATTTCTTCCAGATGGTAAATCTAACCTAAAAAACATTTCTGTAATTGCTAATGGAGCCCTGGTAACTTAGCATCTTACACGTTGATTGAGAGTGGCAATTCTAATCTCTCACAGCAATATTGCCACAGCAGATCTTGTATGAGAGAGGATGTGGGGAGGAAAAAAGAAGAAGCTATTAAACAAGAGGAACTTGCCCAAGAGATAAAGTTCCCTTTATGTGCCTTTCTGCCTGAATAACTTACCCCTTAAAGGTAGCACCAGTTAGTACCTTTCTCAGGCATCCTCTGCTTTCCTGCCAGTCTTTATTTGGTGTAACTGAATTGGATCTTCTCTCATCCTGGTCTTTTGAAATGCTCCTTCTTTTCATTGATATCTATCACAGTGAAAATTTGAAACAACCTAAATATCTTATAAAATACAGCCGTTCAATGCAACATTGGGCAGCCTTTAGAATAATAGTGCAGGTGTTCTGGTAAAAGACTGTGAAAAAGGATTCTTTTTTACATCTCTCCCTGAGACTTACCAAAGGCAATAAAAAAGAATGTAAAAACAATGGGGAAAATGTTAACTTTAATAATCTTGAAAATACTAGTCATAATCCAACCCTACCTCCTACCCGCCCCCNCCCCCCCCCCCCCCCCCCCCCCCCCCCCCCCCCCCCCCCCCCCCCCCCCCCCCCCCCCCCCCCCCCCCCCCCCCCCCCCCCCCCCCCCCCCCCCCCCCCCCCCCCCCCCCCCCCCCCCCCCCCCACCCCCCCCCCCCCCCCCCCCCCCCCCCCCAAATATCAGCCAGAATAGTGACATTTGGATCATTGATAACGGCTTTGAGAACCAACACACACTTATCCAGAGCTCAAGCAAGGCATAGGCCTCTCAAGAAGTAGGCATTGGGCTCCCTGGTGGTCTACTGGTTAACAATCCACTTGCCAGTGCAAGGGATAGGGGTTCAATCCCTGGTCCAGGAAGATTCTACCTACTGTGGAGCAACTAAGTCTGTCGGATGCAGCTGCTGAGCCCAGGTGCCTCGAGTTTATGCTCCACAACAAGAGAAGCCACTGCAATGAGAAGTCCAGGCACCACACCTAGAGAGTAACTCCCACTGAGATAGCCAGAGAAAGCCTGTGCATAGCAATGAAGAACCAGCACAGCCAAAAATAAATAAGTAAATCTTAAACATTTTTTTAAGTAGGCATCTTTTATAAAAGTAAGTAATGGGGCCTCCCTGCTGGCTCACTATGAAGAATCCGCTTGCCAGTGCAGGAGTCACGGGTTCAATCCCAGGTCTGGGAAGGTACTCCATGTTGAGGAGCAGCTAAGCCTCTGTGCTGCAACTACTGAGCCTGTGCTCTAGAGTCTGGGAGCTGCAACTCTTGAGCCCAGGTGTCGCAACTACTGAAGCTTGCATGCCCCAGAGCCCGTGCTCTGCAAGAGAAGCCTCCACAATGAGAAGCCGTCATACCGCAACTAGACAGTAGCCCCTACTTGCTGCAGTTAGAGAGAACACTGTGCAACAACGAAGACCCAGCACAGCCATAAATAAATAAAATTATCAATTAAAAACAAAAAAGAAATATCCACACTTAGGCAACATATCTCCAAGTAAAGATGCATAAAAACATCCCATCAGCAATTTTCCTTCTAGGATTTTATCCCCTGGATCTACACACACTTGTATGCAAAGCTATATTACTCAGACTTGTTGATTATGGAATTTTTGCTATATATATCCTAATATGTATAGCCTAATATATATGTATCCTAATATATGTGTATCCTAATATATACATTTATACATCCTAGTTTCTCCCATAGGGAGCTCTTTATAAATAGTAAAATGTATCCATACCATGAAATATTATGAATCTATTTTTAAAATGAGGAAGATTTGTTTTGATGTAATGTGAAGTTGTGAAAGTGTATGTACTTTTATCCCCAAAGTAATCTCTGCATATGTTAAGAGTGTGTGAGCATATATAAATATTGAAAGAAAGTAAAAGTGTTAGTCACTCAGTCGTGTCCAACTTTTTGCAATCCTGTGGGCTATAGCCTGCCAGGCTCCTCTGCCTATGAGATTCTTCAGGCAAGAATACTGGAGTGGTAGCCATTCTCTTCTCCAGGGGATCTTCCCAGTCCAGGGATTGAACCTGGGTTTCCTGCATTGCAGGCAGATTCTTTACCTTCTGAGCCACCAGGGAAGCCCATATAAATATTACGTTGTGCTGGCACTAGTGGTAAAGAACCCACCTACCAATGTAGGAACATAAGAGATGCGGGTTCAGTCCCTGGGTTGGGAAGATCCCCTGAAGAAGGCATGGCAACCCATTCCAGTATTCTTGACTGGAGAATCCTATGGACAGGGGAGCCTGGTGGGCTACCGTCCATTCGATCACAAAGAGCTGGACACAACTGAAGCAACTTAGCACCCATATTTAACAGTTTATTAAAATTGTGAGGCTAACCAAGAAGCTGTCAATATTCATTGACATCAAGGTAAATTAAGTAGAAAAAGTTAAGTCAAGTATAATATGATTTTATCTGTAGTCTCAGGCTTCCCTGGTGGCTCAGAGGTTAAAGTGTCTGCCTCCAATGTGGGAGACCCGGGTTCGATCCCTGGGTTAGGAAGGTCCCCTGGAGAAGGAAATGGCAATCCACTCCAGTATTCTTGCCTGGAGAATCCCATGGACTGAGAAGCCTAGTAGGTTACAGTCCATGGGGTCGCAAAGAGTCGGACACGACTGAGCGACTTCACCTCACCTCACCTCATCTGTGGTCTCATTTTCCTTCCTCTCTCTCACTGCCTTTATTGAAACTTCGTACCAAGCACTATTGTAAGTGCCTGATATGGGTAATCTTATTTAAATCTCACAACAACCTTAAAACCACCCCAAAGAAAACTTTTATTAACACATTCCCAGTTTAGCCATGAGGATATTGAGGTATAGAGTTTAATAATTTGCCAAAAATCTGAAAGCTAGTGAATGCCAGAGCCAGAATTTGAAACCAGGCAGTCTGGCTTTAGAGCTTATGTTCATAACTCTTAGGCAGTCATGCTGTCCTATACACGCGTACATCCATCACACAGCTTCACACAGAAAAAGTGGTTGGTGGAATATAGCTTTAGGGCATTTTTAATAGAGTGCTTTTATTCGTATGTCAATTACAGTCTGTGACCATTATACAATTGTACTGTATTACTCCTGTTTGTTTGTTTTAATCAGGCTTAGTTCCCTATTATGTACTACAAAAAATCTAAAGCACACGGGCCTGCCTTGTCCTCTGGAGAGAAAGCTAGCATGTTATCTGTGGGATTTTAAATTTATACTTTCACTGAGAAAATGGCTCTGTGGGCCTCCTGCTGGAATGTGATTCTCTCCTCTGCACCCTCGTTGTGCAACCTTGGACCAGTTACATAACTTCTCTCTACCTTTGTTTGCTCCTGTATAACATGTGTATCGTGAAAAGGATAGGTTTCTTGATTTACTGTGAGGATTAAATGTTTATCAAGTGTCAACTGCCCAGAAGAGCAATCGGCATGTTCAGTAAACATCAGCTATTGCGTTAGATGGGCACCTAAGTAAGTTAACCTGAATTTACACTGATCCTGAAAGGGCTGGAGAAAGAGAATGAACGTTGGTCCGAATGGTCCTGGTGGCTCTGCCAAGCTTTTCCTGGCTCAGGACCGAGTCTGGGAAGAATGAGATGGGAGTCCAGAGCCTGTGTTTCTCCCAGTCCACCTCAGTGTCCACTTACCTCTTAGTGTGGGCATCTCACCTCCGAGGATAACTCTAGGCCTAAAGAGATGCAATTTTCATAGGAGATGGCCAGCACAGGCTAAGTATATCAACCTATGGAGTTGCCTTCATTTGACTGTTTTAGATCCACAAAATTAGCAATTTCATGTGGTTCAGCCTAACAAGTTATCAGTTGCTCAGCTGGAAAATTCGTGGGTTTTGCTTTTACTGAGAAAGATAAAACATTAGGTTTTCTTTCTTTCTTTTTTTTTTTTCATCTCCGCTTTTATTCCCTCACACAGAGCATGTTTTCTGTTTTTCTCCTTCGTTAAGTGGTCATGTCTATTTTCAAGGAAGCTTTGAGTAGTGGAAATATGTTCTTGATGACACCCGACCTCCAGTCCATTCCTGTGTCTTCACTCTTTGCCCCAGGGCTCATACATTGTCTAATCCATCCATGTCTGCTCTCAGGAAAGAACCTAATAAATTCAGTCATGGAGAGGAACAAATGACAAATAGGACCTAGTGCTCTCCCGCAAGAGCTGTGCAGATTTCAATAACCACCATCTTCGTAAGAAGAGCACAAATCACGGATTCTAGACTGGAAGGCGCTCTGTGTCCTAGGGTTGGAGGCTGATAGTTGGGATTTGAAAGAAGAAAATTTCTGGAATCTGTAAAAATAGATATAGCCTGTTTCTTAGCCTCTGAGGTCCATAGTTCTCTGGTTCCCCAATTTTTCTGACATAGACTTTAAGACCACATATTGAGATTGTTGTAGATAAAGTATATAATACTTATAGGTTTGGTGTTATTCTATACAACCCTCACAATAACCTTAGGAAGCTGGTGGGCATTATTATTATCATCATTTTAGAATTAAGGAAATGGAGACTTAGAGCAGTTAGGGAACTTGCTCAAGGTCATTCAACTAGTAATGGCAAAGTCCCTTGGACAGCAAGGATATCAAACCAGTCAGTCTTAAAGGAAATCAACCCTGAATATTTATTGGAAGGACTGATGCTGAAGCTGAAGCTCCAATACTTAGGCCACTGATGCAAAGAGACCACTCATTGGAAAAGACCCTGATGCTGGGAAAGATTGAGGGAGGGAGGAGAAGGGGGTAACAGGATGAGATGATTGTATGGCATCATTGACTCAATGGGCATGAGTTTGAGCAAACTCCAGGAGATGGTGAAGGACAGGGAAGCCTGGTGTGCTGCAGTCCATGGGCTCGCAAAGAGTCAGACACAACTTAAAAACTGAACACCAAAGAGATGTCACAAGTCTATATCTATGGCTTGGGGCCATGAGAAATAATGTCAGTTGTGATGGGTCTACAGACTCATCCCCTCTAAGCTTCCTTGATTCAGGATATGACCATGAGACAATGATGTACTGGAAGCCCTGGCTCATTCTGGTTCTCTACTGAGGGCCACTATTTAGAATCTGAGTACAGATAAATCATGATAAATTTTAATATATTCTTTTTTAGTGAAAAATAATTTTTAGTTTGGTAAATACATTACTAGCATTCACGTGTAGTCACTCAGTCATGTCTGACTCTTTGTGACTCTTTGGATTGTAGCCCACCAACTCCTCAGTCCATGGGATTTCCCAGGCAAGAATACAGGAATAGGTTATCATTTCTTCCTCTGGCAAATCTTCCCAACCAGAGATCCAACCCACGTCTCCTGCATTGCAGACAGATTCTTTATCCACTGAGCCACTGGGGCATGACTTATTTATTGTTATCAATACAATAGTTATAAAATGTATGATAAGATTTGTAAGACTCCAAAAGTCTTCTACTCTAATGAAAGTACTAATTAAATTTTTATAGCCCTCCATGATTTTGTCCATATTTATAGCAAAACAAATCTAGATATAATTATCTGGTTAAAAACATTTAAAATATTGAATGATTCCACCTCCCACAAAGTGTTTGGAAATAATGAATTACATTTGTACTGCAGAATGATGACTGTCAGCAAATGTTGAAAAGGCAGCAATATAAGTGGCCAGTCTTGTTTGAAGTGCAAGGAACCGATGTAGGCATTCTTGTGCAAAAAGGAAAGCATAATCTTTGTATTTGGGGTTATTAAGTATTTATATGATGAGTCATAGTTTGTCAAGAAAAGAAGTATAATTTTCTAGAAATTAATAAATAAAAGTTTCTTTTTAGACTGATTCCAACTTTAAATTACATTTTGTGCTATATTATTTATGAGTCAAGATAGCCATTTACATTTCAAAAGCCCTTTGAAGCTAGACATTAATAGAATAAATCATCACAAGGTGATATAACATGATTTCCTTTTGAATTTCCTGCTGAGATAACTTCATATTTGCAGGTGTCAAGACCATCATAAATTATAAATTTGATCTTTCTTTTTAAACTTAGCAGTCTGTGTATGTGTGTCTGCACACACACACACACACTTACACACACACAAAGATCTCTAAGCACTTTTATGGAGTGAGCAGGGCTAGCTAATGTGGAAGAATAGGTTAGTATTGATGTTATTAATACAAAGAAGGATGTGAGACCTACTATGAAAGTATTTAAGACAAAGTGCTACAGATTTTGAGAGAAAGGAAAGAGAACACCCAGGTGTGTATCATGGGAGAGCCTGCCTTTGAACTTGGAGCTGAAGAAGAGAAAGAGTTTTACCAGGTGCAACAGAGAAGCTGGAGGTGTCCAAAGAGGCAGAGCCAACTTGAAAAAAGATGGAGTCAGCAGGCAGCTGGAAAGACAAGCCCAGTCTGTATTCAGAAAGCGTGGAGGGGGTACAGATTGGCAGAAGGAAGCCGCAGTGCAGTGCAACCAGCTCTGTGTGGGTTATTGGTGACCTGACCAGAAAGTAGGTTGGGTCCAGGTTGGAAAAAGCTTTGAGTCCTGGGATATGAAGTACGAACCCTGCTAAGCAGTGGTAACCCATTTTAAGGTGGCAAGGGAATGGTGTTGTCAAGAGATATGCTCTGAAAAATTAATCTTGTGTGAGTGAGTAGTGTGATGCAGATAGCAAAGAGAAGGGGAATCAGGGAAGACTGGAAGAGATACATGAGAGTCAGCTGCAGCATCTACACCCAGGCAGTAATTCTGATTCAGTGAGTCTGAAGTGGCCCTGTGGTCTTGATAACCACAGGGACCCCTAATGAGGCTTAGGCTGGTGGACACTGTGGCCTGTTAAGAAACATCGAGAGAAAGGGAGGAGGTGTTTGAACTACAAATGAAATGGGAGTGGCCTGCAGAGGGAAGGAATGAAAGCTGTCAAAGGTGACTGAGTTTGAGAACTGGGGCCGGGAGAGTGGCTTAGTTTTGGGACACATCACGCTGTACCCATGTGTTTACACGATCATTTCCTGCCCTGAAGTTGCCCTAGCTCCTCTTAAGACACAGCGGACACTCAGGAAGTGTTTGTGGAATGGCACGATCTCTTGCAGGCTCAGAGATGCCTGCAGCGATCTAGCCTCTCTCGTGGAGGACCGACTGGGAATTCAGTCAGCTGGAGGCACTGGTTGAACATGATGGCTCATGAAGGAGCCCTCTCAGACTCTCCCCGCCCTGTCCCTGTGTGCCCCAAAGTGCTACATCATGAGGCCCATCGGCAGCTGGCCAGGAATTCAGTTCATGGCGGAGCCACTTGGGGGACAGTCTCAGGCCAGGAATTCAGTTCATGGTGAGAGCCACTTGGGGGACAGTCTCAGGACAGGAATTCAGTTCATGGCGAGAGCCACTTGGGGGACAGTCTCAGGCCAGGAATTCAGTTCATTGTGAGAATCACTTGGGGGACAGTCTCAGGCAGGCAATTCTTTGCACCCTTGGGCTCACCCATCAGTGGCTCCTGAGGCCTCCTGGGACAGCTTTTCAAACACTTCCTTTGTGACTGGCTTTGCAAGGGTAGATTTTAGTCAGGTTTACCAAGTGAAGAGAAACTGGTCAATGAGGAAAGTGACATATCGTTTAAACAGCCAAGAGAAAAGTGACATAGATGTTCATGCATGCCCCAAGTTAGGTGCCAAATAGCCTTTCGCACATGCTGAACACTACACACATGGGCATCCTAGTTATCCGTGGCTCTGTAACAGGCTACAGAAGCTTCGTAGCAGAGAACATTATGCCCAGGCACTTGGTCGATTAGGAATTTGGACAGGCCTTGGGAGGGATGGCCTGTTTCTCCTCCGCGGTGTCTGGGTCTTCAGCCAAAAGACTTGAAACCTGGAGGCTGGACCCATCACGAAGCTCTCTGAGCACATCTGGCAGCTGGTTGGCTCTTGGTTGAGACTTTAGCTAGAGCACCTGCCTGTGGCTTCTGCATGTGACCTAATCAACCTCTAAATTTAGGGCCTGGATTCCAAGGGCAGATGAGACAGAGAGCCAGGAAAAGCCTTTTTGCCTCTGAGATCCAGACTCAGAAGTCACAAGGCATCACTCCAGATACATCCTGTTTGTCACTGGGTAGTCATTCCCTCCTCCAGGGGATCTTCCTGACCTAGGAATCGAACCCAGGTCTCCTGTATTGCAGGCAGATTCTTCACTGTCTAAGCCACCAGGGAAGCCCTCCTCTTTGTCAGAGCAGGTCCTGTAGGCCCTCCCAGTGTCCCGGGGAGGAAAAGTACTCTTTACGTCCTCATGGAGTAGTAGTAGCAAGGTTCTGCAGAGCATGGAGGATTAGAAATACTCCTCAAAATGGTGAAAAAAGAGAATACTCTTATGTTACTAAATTTCAACTGATGGAGCCTGTTTAGTGAGAAGCAGCCATGAAGCATCATTATACTTATAGATTTACAATTCTCAGTTTTAGGCATGTGCAGTCAAATGTCTTCTGAAACAAATCAGAATATTAAATAATACCCATTTCTAAAGACTTCAGAGGTTTTTAAGTAGATAACCTAGAAATAAAATGTGCCTCTTACTGTTTAAAAATGTTCGTGAAATAAGTAGTAGTGAAGTGACATAAAATATTGTTTTATGAATAATACATACATTTTATAGAAGAGATCTATTCATAGTGTTTAGAGGTCAAAATTATTCATTTTGATAATTAGTTGGAAAGCAAGGCTATATAGACTTCTCAGGGCTGACCAGCCCCAAACCTTCAAAGTAGGGAACCGTGAAATCAAAGTCAGAATATTGGAAGTGAAGACTAAAAAAGTTTGGGACTTCCCTAGCCATCCAGTGCTTAAGACTCTGCCCTTCCACTGCAGAGGACATGGGTTCAATCACTGGTTGGGAAAGTAAAATTCCACATGCTGTGCAGCATGGCCAGAAAAGAAAAATATGATAAAATAAGTATTTAAAAAAATCTTTGCTATGGTTTTGCTGCTTATGATAGCAAATAACTGTTTCTGCTGTCTAGATGTATGTGTGTAATAGAAAGGATGTCACTTTGCAAATACACAGGCATACACAGACACACATATGTGCACCCACAGCCACACCACCCCTGTGTTACATTATAGTTAGTATACTCAGGGAAGGAAAATGCAAGAAGTAAAAGAAGAAGTGGGGCTTATTCCAAGAACTGTTTGTTTTAGTTGTTTGCTTTCTATGTGAGGCCTACTAGTATTCTTGTAAGTGGATACTGAACAGTGTAAAAAAAAAAAGTAAATTTTATACACACACACACACACACACACACACACATACATATATATAGCCCTATTGCTTTGTAAAGCCAAAAAAAAAAAGCCACTCACATCTGTAAGAATGAGATGGGATACCAGTGACTGGAGTTCTTCACTCTAAAGCTGGTCTGAAAAATTGTCATAATGAAACATTTCAGTGTTAGAAAATGATTGTGATCTAAAATATCACAACCATGTCATTTTTAGACTCAGCTGTTTTCATGGATCTTGATGAATTTTCTTTACCACCAGCAGCATATACTGCCTTTCTCAAAATGTGTGGTGGTTGTGCCCATGTTTCTGCCTGCAGACATGGGATTCTAGCTTAGCTGTGTGACTTTTCTAACATTCCTTACAGCTTGCAACAAAATCCTTCCTATTATTGAACAGATACATTACCATATGTAAAATAGATAGCCAGTGGATATTTGATGTATGACTCAGGGAGCTCACACCAGTACTTTGTGACAGCTAGAGGGGTGGGATGGGGTGGGAGGCAGGAAGGAGGTCCAAGAGGGAGGGGACATAGGTATGGCTGATTCATGTTGATGAATGGCAGAAACCAACACAAATTGCAAAGCTGTTATCTTCCAATCAAAAATAAATAAATGAAAAAAAATAAAAGAAAACAAAATCCTTTATATTATTGAACCACTTGCAACAGGTTTTATTCTCAATAAAAATAAATAGAAAGCATTTCATTATCCCCTGTGATTGTGAATAGCCATCTTAGTCAAGTGAAGGTGAAAGTGAAGTTGCTTAGTCTTACCCAACTCTTTGTGACCCCATGGACAGTAGCCTGCATAAGCTCCTCCGTCCATGGGATTTTCTAGGCAAGAGTACTGGAATGGGTTGCCATTTTCTTCTCCAGTCTTAGTCAATGCTTGATTTAATTTAAGAGAATACTTTTTTAATGTATGGAAAGTGATGATTGACAGTTTAAAGCTGGCATTTTATGTATCCTCAATTTGTTTTTAAAAGCCTTTCTTGTATGAAAATGATTATTATAAAATATATTTGCAGTGCTCACAATCTGTTTGCCATAGATCTTTTGTTAATGCTCAATCATTAAGTTAATTGTATCTCCATTTCCTCTGCTTGCTTTGAGTGTTATCCACTAGTCTTTAGTATAATTGGACTAAATAGGAATTAGATTTGGGGAATCCCAGAGACAAAGCCAGATTTTCTCACTGATTTTTTTGATAGTCAGCTTTGGGAGACATAAGATAATTTCTGCAGTTCCTCTAGTTCATTTTGATAGGAAGATCAAGAATCTGACCATCTATTTTTATACCTATTATGACCCAAAGTATCCAAAGTTTTTTTAGACATTTATTTATTTGTATTTATTCATTGCCTGCACCAGAGCTTAGGTGTGGCATGTGAGATCTAGTTCCCTGACTAGGGATTGAACCTGGGCCCCTCTGCATTGGAAACTTGGAGTTTTAGCCACTGGACCACCAGGGAAGTCCCTCTAGTTGAAGTCTGAAAGCTCTTTGGTCTGTTTGTCACTGTGTACTTGGAAATACCTGTGTCTTTTGGGGAGAACCACCATTTTGTAGTAATGATTCTTTAGTTAGCTCTGACAAATTTAAATACCTTTGAAGTTATTTTTATGGAAAAATGACTGAAGCATGAGCATGCTAAATTACAAAGGATTAGTCACCAAGAACTTAGCATATAATGAAGTCTTGGAAATTAATTGATTGAAACAAAAAAAATAACATAATCTATATAAAAGTGTTGTCTTGTGCCTGCTGCTGCTGCTGCTAAGTCGCTTCAGTCATATCCAACTCTGTGCAACCCCATAGACGGCAGCCCTCGAGGCTCCCCCGTCCCTGGGATTCTCCAGGCAAGAACACTGGAGTGGGTTGCCATTGCCTTCTCCAATGCATGAAAGTGAAAAGTGAAAGTGAAGTCACTCAGTCGTGTCTGACTCTTAGCGACCCCGGGGACTGGAGCCCACCAGGCTCCTCTGTCCATGGGATTTTCCAGGCAAGAGTACTGGAGTGGGTTGCTATTGCCTGTCCTGTGCCTAACAGAACTCAAAAATCAGACTAGTGTATGTGCTAATATTTCTGCCATAATGCCTACTAACAGTTATTCTATGTCTGTGGTGTGAGCTGGGGCACCCTAATTTGTGGCCTGCTCTGGACCACCTGAGAATCCTCATATGCATAACAATTTTTATTTATTTGGGGTATTCCCTAAAGCTATAGAATACAAATACATACCCCAAACTGCACACAACGAGCAGATTAGATTTAACATTAGTGAAGAAAGATGGGTTGGTACACATTTAAAAAAGAAAGAAAAAGAAATCACAGAAGGAACAATTACATAGCTGACTGGCTACCAGAAAGGCGTGCACAGGCATGTTTATGGATTAGTCAAGGTCCACTTTGTTCTTATTTGGTGGATTATGCAAGAGTTGTTTCTCAGAACACTGCTGATAGTGCTGCAGGACTTACAAGAGAAATTTTGTCTAAACTGGGTATTTTTAAAGAGCTTAATACTAACATCAGGTTGCTCACATGTAGGGTAATATTAATAATAATAATAATAATAAGTTTACCATAGATTCCCAGGCACTTTGCTGTTTCATTTACTTACATGTTGCTCTCAGCCACCCTGTGAGGTAGCTGTTGCTACTTCCTCCATTTTAAAGCTAAGCAAACTGATGCCCAGATAGGTTAAGAAACTTGCTCTAGGTCACACAGCTCATAAATGGTGGGAAACCTACGTGGTTCTGATTCCAAAGATCATGCTTGTTCCCATGACATTGGACTCTAAAAATGGAGAGACATTTTAGATCATGACTGATCTATGTGTGGTTATGTGCTCAGTCGTGGCCGACTCTTTGCAACCCCATGGACTGTAGCCCGCCAGGCTCCTCTGTCCGTGGGATTTCCCCGGCAAGAATACTGGAGTGGGTTGCCTTTTCTCCTCCAGGGGATCTTCCCAGCCCAGGGATTGAACCTGTATCTCCTGCGTCTCCTACATTGGCAGGTGGATTCTTTACTACTGAGCCACTTGAGATAAAATATCACTGCTCTCTTGACTATTACCGGTAATTAACATAATGACATAATCATACAGATATTTTAAGAATCTAATGCCTGGTTTTTAAACTTCATTTGGATAAGAGTCACATGAGGAATGTGTCTAAGCCTCATCTGAACTGTTCTCAAGCAAGACTGAGAGGTTGGGGACACCACACATTTTTTTGACACTCTCCAATGTCATCAACAAATATATATATATATATATATATATATATATATATATATATATGATATAGAAGATGTATGTAACTAGTATATATAAAACATAGTAGATTTGTCCCTCTTTTTCATTCTTTCCCTGTTTTGTGGCTCAGGTTGTAGTTATAAACTGGTATCCATGTCCACCAGTGTGGACTTAAACTTATGTGTGTAAACTTAAAATATATTCTGTGATTCCATTAGGGGAAACAGAGTTTCAGTGCTAGTCTGAAAACGTGTTTGAAAATGAACCCATTCTGTTTCTTAGTAATAGAAGTTAGCCTTCTGGGCTAAATGTTATTTTAGGATAAGCAGGTGCTATTATCACAATTAGTTTGCTAATTTTAATCAGTTTTTTTTTTTAATGATTGACCTGATTTTCAAACACATGCATTAGCGCACTAGGATAATGAGTTTTTATAGGTAAATCCTCAGCAAATTCATAAAGAGAAATTATTATTTGTGAAAATCCCAAGATTACATGCTTAACATTTTTTGAGAATGAGCTTTCTAAAACCTTCCCAGACGTTTATTTTCATGTTCAAAACTGGAGGATCGTAGTTCAGGCCTACGCAAGGGAAGGGGAACTGTGAGAAACGGAGCTCCACCTTTTTCATCCTCTCTCTCTAGTGTAGGTACCTAAACTACCTCTAAGTGCCTCGCCCTTAGAAAACGATTCCTTTCTTTTCCCCATCCCTTATTTCTCATTGCCAGAGGCTACTGAGCAAGGTGTTGTCTAATTAGAGCAATTGACTGAGGTGTGAATGACAAAATGCCTACCCTTCCCAGGAGGTGTTTTCATCCCTGAAGTGTTTATTAGACCAAAGACATCTCCCTGCTTCAGAATTTGTGGCTGAGATAGGTTTCACTGGTGTACTCCTGCCTCCCCTAGGAAGCCAGGGGACCAGAAAGACATACAGATTCCATTTAACACAAAACACCAATCAGCAAATATCATAGAATCAGTTTTAGTTTGTAACTTTGGGCATTTCATTAATTGATTCTCTTTACCTCTGCTCTGCTCCTTTTTAAGTGAACTCCTCTACCCCTGACAGAAAGTGAGCTGTCCCTTCAGTTCTCAGTTCAGTTGCTCAGTCGTGTCTGACTCTTTATGACCCCATGGACTGCAGCATGCCAGGCTTCCCTGCCCATCACCAACTCCTGGATCTTGTTTAAGCTCATCTCCATCGAGTTGGTGATGCCATCCAACCATCTCATCTTCTGTCATCCCCTTCTCCTCCTGCCTTCAATCTTTCCCAGCATCAGGGTCTTTTCCAGTCAGTTCTTCGCATCAGGTGGCCAAAGTATTGGAGTTTCAGCTTCAACATCAGTCCTTCCAATGAATATTCAGGACTAATTTCCTTTGGGATGGACTGGTTGGATCTCCTTGCAGTTCAAGGGACTCTCAAGAGTCTTCTCCAACACCACTGTTCAAAAGCATCAATTCTTCAGTGCTCAGCTTTCTTCACAGTCCAACTCTCACATCCATACATAAATACTGGAAAAATCATAGCCTTGACTAGACAGACCTTTGTTGGCAAAGTAATGTCTCTGCTCTTTAATATGTTCAGTATACTTTGTAATAAGCTGTCCTTAGGGAAAGACTTTTCCTTTGGCTCATGTTTCTGACTGTAGAGGAAAGAGCTCTGGGGTGTCAGTCAGGGAAGAGCATCATCTCTGACTCTCTGTGGCTAACTGGTTCTGTGACTCTGGACAGGTCACAGACATGAGCTAACACATACACAGTGCTCGATTCTAGAATTCTTTTATTCTAGCAATCCTCTGATTCTGTTTATTTGTTTTGAAGCCATTCCTGTCTGAGCAGTTCCTCTTGTAAAGGCATATGAAATGAATTGCTTTACAAGAAGCAAGTCATCTACAACTGAACTGAATTGTTCTACAGCTAGGCAGATCCCTGTGTGTTGTGGATATGTATGATTAATGGACCTCACCTTTAACCGGGGAAAAGAGAAGAAGGGCTCATCAATTGACAAAACTGGCAAAAATATGAACAAACATCGGCTTGTAGAAATTTCATTTTATGTTAGTAAGTGTTAGTTGCTCATTCGTGTCTGACTCTTTGTGACCCCATGGACTGTAGCCTGCCAGACTCCTCTGTCCATAGAATTCTCCAGAAAATACTGGACTGGGTAGCCATTCCCTTCTCCAGGGATCAAATCTGGGTCTCCTGTGTTGCAGACAGATTCTTTACCACCTGAGCCACTAACATAAGGAAGCCCCTTATGTTAGTAAAAATAGACCTTAATTGTTATGTCTATTACAGTAGAATCCTAAGTATTGTAATGACAATGGAAATATCACTCAGACACTTTTAAAGAATGTCACTTAAGATGGAAACATTTTATTTTTAAAAATATCGATTTCTGTTTGCCTTCTCAGATGCTTAAAGCAAAAAGCCAGTCCAAGATTGTGATTTTGAAGGTATCTTCTGTCCCCATCCTGCCTTATTCAGGAAGTTGCTGAGGAGAGTTTTGTCATTGTACCTACAAATATGATAGTCTCTTCACAAGGGCATTGTGAAAAATCTGTGATGATGAAAAACCTAGCATTGAATATTTTTTTCAAAAATCCATAAAAAATAACAAGTCAGTTGCACCTAGCAAGAAAGCAGGAAACAAATTTAAAAGTAAGTAGAATCACAGGTTATGTTTTCCTTTTTACATTATCTAAGAAAATAAAGCACTGATATTCTCTCTACCAGAGAAAATACCCTTCTGTCATAGTAATTGGTCCAAGACAAATACGGATATAATCAGACAGTTGTGTGTCTAAGAACTGTTTTCCTTCTTCCCTCCTGTGGACACATCACAGTCCCAAATTTTGCAAATAAGTTAGATCACACTGTTTTTCATAAGAAGGGAACACACATGCTTCGTTCTTTTGTTAGAGTAAAAAAGTATAATATATGAAAATTAAATACATATTCTTCCCTTATACTGCAGCTCTTATGAAATGCCTCCAAAGGATGTTATGTGTATAGCATTTAACCTCTGAGATGCTGCAAGATTCATGCACACACACACATGTATATGATCCGTTCTCTAAGAAATCTTGGGCCTTTTTTGTTTCTACGTGATGTGTTTTTCTTTCTTCTTTTGGTTTGCTTTTCTAAAGTGCCATTTCTAACCTGGAGTTTATTGCTCAGGCTATTAAAAAAGCAAAAATAGTAATGAGTGCTTTGTTTCCCATTCTTAAGCAATCTCAGAAGACAAGAAAACACATTTCCATTAGTATCTTGGGTTAAGAGGAACCCCCAAACCGAACATCTTGTAAGGTAACACTTGCTGGCTAAATTTATTGCAACTAGGTAGCTGAGAGAAGGGCTTTCCAGGTGGCACTATGGTAAAGAACCCATCTGCCAGTGCAGAAGGTGTAAGAGACACGGGTTCGATCCCTGGCTCAGGAAAATCCTCTGGAGAAGGAAATGGCAGCCCACTCCTCTATTCTTGCC
This sequence comes from Aepyceros melampus, assembly GCA_006408695.1. NCBI lineage: Eukaryota > Metazoa > Chordata > Mammalia > Artiodactyla > Bovidae > Aepyceros > Aepyceros melampus. Next base: position 343,051 of record SJXQ01004820.1, on the reverse strand, counting down.
TGGGAAATCCCATGATCAGAGGAGCCTGGTGGGCTACAGTCCATATGTCACAAAGAGTCATATATGACTGAGCTTCGGAGCACATAGCTGAGATAAATTGTCAGTTGAAAAAAAAAAAAAAAAAAAAAACTCTGTATTCCTACATGGGTCCAAAAAATCCAGATTAAGAAGCAGATGAAAGAAACAATTTGATTTCTGAGCGAGACCCTCCATGTCTCCTAGTTTACAAACCAAAAGGACGAAAATCCCCTTGTTCATCCCTTCTTGAAACTGGGCAGAGAGATCACACTCAAATCCCTCTAGATCCAGGCCTGATTAGGGGGAGGGTCCTGGAAGGCTCTTATACTGCTGTGGGGAGGGAGTTGGTTTGTTTTCCTTTTTAGGGATGTGGGCACCACTGGAAAGGTTTCTTTCCTTGCTACCAGGGACTGAAATATCCTAGAGAGTTCTTTATAAATTTGTAGTGTTACCAATAGGGAGAGTCGAAGAGGACCCTTCCTCGTGGGCCTTGGTTCTTGGTAAAGACATAAAAATGAATCTGAGGTCTTACCTGTGGCAAAAACAAGTTTATTGAAGGAAGAAGAAAAAGAACACCTCAAGGGAGTGGTGGGCCACGCCAAGGGAAGCGCTGGGCCCAGAGTGTTGAGGTGCACAGGGCTTTCGAGACACGGCTTTTACATACTTGTCCACGTGAGTGTGGACTGATGGTTTTCATGGACAGTTCCAAGTTACATAACAGCGGGCTCTACTGCGCATGTCTGTTTCCCATAATTCAGTCTGTTGTAATCAGATGCATGTAGGTACAGAATATTTATAAACCCTTGATAGGCTCCTGGCTGCCTAAGGTCACTTCAGGATCCCCAGCACATATGCGGGAGCTGGAGAAGCCCCTCTGGCTAGTTTGTATCCACTGTGCTTAGGGCGCAGAATCTCTGTGGTTATTTTGTAATGTAGCTCTCATAAGCCACACTGGGGCATGTTTGGCGTGAGCTTTAAGAGATCAGTTTGAATCTTTTTCAGGTAGGCTGCACCTCTTTGCTCATGCCTAACTTCCTACCTGGAGAAGGCAAGGGAATCCCACTCCAGTACTCTTGCCTGGAGAATCCCATGGATGGAGGAGCCTGGTAGGCTGCAGTCCATGAGGTCACGAAGAGTCAGACACGACTGAGCAACTTCACTTCCACTTTTCACTTTCCTGCATTGGAGAAGGAAATGGCAACCCACTCCAGTGTTCTTGCCTGGAGAAGCCCAGGGATGGGGGAGCCTGGTGGGCTGCCATCTTTGGGGTCGCACAGAGTCAGACACGACTGAAGCGACCTAGCAGCAGCAGCAGCAACTTCCTACCTAACAGTAGGAGGAAATGAATTCCATCTTTTTCAGTTGTCTCTGACTGAAGGAACAATTATAGTTTGGGAATCTGACTTTCTGGTGGGAGCAGATGGAACACACCTTCCCATCCCAAATGTGTTAGCTGTGAAGGAAGAAAAGGACCCACGCTATTTCTTTGCTGTGAAGAAACATTCAAGATTCAATATGGCCTCAATCCATTTCCTAGTGATGCTAAGGTTGGGCTTCCCCAAGAGGTTCAAATTGGCAACTTCATTCTTCTTGTTTTTCATGAGCCCTCGTAACTCCTTCATCTACTTGACCCCAAATGCATAGGTAACTAGCTCCCTGGTTAATCTGTTCTTATGAAAGGAGCTAAAAATTATACACTGAGATGGAAGAGCAGACATTTGAAATCTGAGAGAGTCAACATTTTATAGGCAAGTATTCAAAAGACTTTTGAAAACATAACAAAAGATATTTTAATATTTTGAAAAATCAAATACCTGCATAATACAGAAAAAGTAATAAATAATACTTGAATTTTTATTTCATTTAGTCTTGAGCAAGAGTGGCTAAAACTAGAAACTGCAAGACTATATTTTTCCACTTATTTTGCTGTGACTTCAGGATAATTTATTTAGTTATTGTTAACAACAAAATAATTGAAGAATTTAGTGGAGTTGTCAGACAGGGTCTAGACAACACTGAAGCAATTACTAGACTTACACTTTTTGTTTTTAAATTATTTCAGTAACAAAATAGTAAATCAGAAGATTAACAATTAATAGACTGAGCTCACTAAAAACACGTTTTGATGACAGGCTCAGATCATATTTGCCTCACTTATAAATTAATAAAGGGTTATTTATTTTTCAAAATAGGGCTTCAAGCCATGTCTCCAACATCTGCTTTATTAGCATAGAAAACAAAGCGAGCACAATCTTTGCCATCATCATAATGAGTTTTCTATTCCCAAATTGTTTTAGACTGAGCATAAGTATTTGCACTGCTAGGCTTACCTCTGAGAAGTTCCTTGAATTATGTGTGGCCCTCGACTGTCAGAGTATTTGAGAATATTCTGGATGCAGCCTGTGCTTATTCTTTTTTCTTCCTCCTATTCTTATCATTCCTAACTTCTCTTACTAACCTAGATTTCTATTATAGATATGCGATTTAGTGTCATTTTTATAGTGTAATTATTATTTTAAAAAACCTTGAATGTGATCTTTTCCCTTTTAAAAGTTATTTGTTTTTAAATTTTTATTTGACAATATGGCTAGACTATGCCAAGCACTGTTTTATAGCCTTTGGGTACTGTGCTGGGGGCTTCCCAGGTGGTGCTAGTGGTAAAGAACCTGCCTGCCAATGCGGGAGAGATATGAGAAATCTGGGTTCGATCCCTGGGTCGGGAAGTTCCGCTGGAACAGGACATGGCAACCCACTCCCGTGCTCTTGCCTGGAGAATCCCATGGACAGATGAGCCTGGCGGGCTAGTGGAGTCTGGTGGGCTACAGTCCATGGGGTTGCAAAGAGTCCGGCATGACTGAAGTACTGAGCGCGCGCGCGCGCGCGCGCACACACACACACACACACTGTGCTGTCCTCCTAACGGCCATACGAGGCAAATGGCATTACTATCCCCATTATACAGATGAGGAACTGAAAGGTGGAGAAAAAGAGGTGATGCTGGAACTGTGTGTATTTCTAACAAGTTCCTAGGTGATGCTCTGAAGGCACTTTAAGAACCACTGATCTCCGTTAATACTGCTGCTGCTGCTGCTGCTGCTAAGTCACTTCAGTCGTGTCCAACTCTATGCGACCCCATAGACGGCAGCCCTCGAGGCTCCCCCGTCCCTGGGATTCTCCAGGCAAGAACACTGGAGTGGGTTGCCATTTCCTTCTCCAATGCATGAAAGGGAAAAGTGAAAGTGAAGTCGCTCAGTCGTGTCCGACTCTTCGCAGACTATGGGAAAGAAATAGCTAATTTATTAATGTTGCTTAAGCTTTATTATGATAATAGAAAATATTAGCTTTCATAAAAAGGAGCTCTTTGCAACTCAAGATCTTCCTGTTTAAAAATTACCCCTGGAATTCATGCTTATCTCACTGTTGTAATCTCCACTTTTTAAGTAATCACAAACCTTATTTCACATATTTTAAAAGCCACTTTGTGAATTGCTGGTTTATATGAAGTGAAAGTTGCTCAGTTTTTTGGGCTCTTTGTGACCCCATGGATTATATAGTCCATTGAATTTCCAGGTCAAGATACTGGAGTGGGTAGCCTTTCCCTTCTCCAGGGGATCTTTCCAACACAGGGTTCGAATCCAGGTCTCCTGCATTGCAGGAGGATTCTTTACCACCTGAGTCACAAGGGAAGCCCAAGAATAGCTGGTTCATATCTTTGCTTAACAGTGTAATAGGATTTAAAGTTTTTTTCCATTGATTTTATTTAAAATTTTTGCTATTATATTTTTGGCAAATATTTCCTCACATACTCTTTACTTTTAATTATGGTTATGCTTTCTCAAGTATGCAATTTTTGTTTTTATACAATGAAATACTCTCCCTTTTCTCTTAGTCCTAGAATATCTTTACTTTTTTAAGACCTAGAATATTGTTACTTTTAGACTTAGAATATGTTTCTTCACTTGGTAAACATAGATATTGATAGGTAGTTATTATAGTTATTTTATTTTCTTTAATTCCCTAACCCATTTGTAAATTTCTGGGGGAAAAGTGATGCCATAAGTGGATTTTTCTGTTTAATTTGCCTCTACTTTTCCCTTAACCTAAGTAATCATTGCTGAAGGCTACGTAATCATTCTCATTTTTAAATGAACCTAGAGTGTCTTTCAGGACTATGTATTCCATTCCATTCTGTGGTTTGTTCCTTCTCTGGTATCACAATGTTTTAATTAATTTAGCTATTTATTTTATTTTAATACTTGGTAAGATGAATCTTTTGCTTTCCTCATCATTATGTTTCTTTTCTATAACGAAAGTTATCTTTGTAAAGGAGTCAGATCGCCCTCCTTTTTTTTTTTTTTTTCAGAAAGCAGGAAGGAAGCTGTTTCTTGACCATTCAGTAAAGACATCTAAAGTCTTGGATTTTGAAGAAATATCTGTATATTCAAGGCAACTGTTTGTTTGACACTGGGATAACAGGAGATTTCAGACTAAAGATCATGACCAATGAAAAATATTCTTTTATTCTTCTCTGTTGCCTGTGCTCAAGGAATGGTAAAAAGGGAGACAAAGAATTCAACAGAAGCATTCAAAGTACCTGTTGTATCTACTTCCCCAAGGCTTGTAGAACAATCCACTGATAAACGTCCTTGGTATTAAAGAAAACCATGAGTTTCAGGACACAAAAGAAAGTACAATTTTATCTTATTATAAGAAAGGAAAAATCTATTCCACTGATGAAGAGTTAACATTTTTGTTCCATCGCTCAGTCGTGTCTGACTCTTTACAGTCCCTTGAACTGCAGCACGCCAGGCTTCCCAGTCCTTTACTATCTCCCAGAGTTTGCTCAGATTCATGTCCATGAACACAATGAACACAATGAAAAGGCAAAAAGAGTTAGCATGGTTTGGGTAATATTTAAAATAATGTGTAGGAAACCACAGGTTACCTTACAGTAACAAAAATCCAAGAGATTGGTTTTCTACCACTGAGATTATAACCTTAAACGACGAAGAGTCTCTCTTATAGCTGCATTTATTTGTGAAATTAATATTTGAGTCAGGCCAAGCTCTACGTGATATGATGCTGTAAGGACACCTTGCTGAAAATGAGCCTGTGGTTTCTCTTCCTGCCTGATGTCCATTTGGCATCCACACTCTTGATAATTCCACTAAGCCTTATCCTAGAGTGTCGTGAATTGGAAATGTACTGCCAAAAATGCTATTTCAACCATGCTTTTAATATAATTTGAAAGGTGGTAGATTGGACTCAAATTACCTCTGAATCTATATTTTCCTGCTGTGTTCCTCTGACCCTTTCTCACCTCCTTCCTATCACAACTTCTTTGTTGTTGCTATTTTTTAATGTGGATATTTTTTTTCTCTATGTTGATATTGTTTCTTCCTGAAAAGAAGTAAAATTGCCCTTGACAGTGCGAACTTACAATAAAAGGAAAGGTCATGCTCCTTGCTTGCTCCAGAGTGAGAAGAGGGAACACATTATTCTCAAACAAACCAGAATCTTTATTTTGCCCACAGCTTTGACTGTTGCTTTTCCCTCTGTTAAATATTTTTTTAAAAAAATCTAAGCATAGTTGATATACAATATCTTATAAGTTACAGGTGTACAATATAGTGATTCATAATTTTAAAGGTTGCACCACATTTATAGTTATTCTACAATATTGACTATAATCCCTATGTTGTACAATGTATCTTTGTAGCTCACTTTCTACCTAATAGTTTGTTCCTCTTACTCCCGTACTCCTATGCTGACCCTCCCTCCCTCCTTCTCCCCTGTGTGTGTGTGCTAAGTTGCTTCAGGTGTGTCCAGCTCTTTGAGACCCCATGGGCTGTAGCCCACTAGTCTCCTATTCTTTATCCATTTATTTTCAGATGGACCCTTAGGTTGTGGCAACTGAAGTGGCTTTTTGCTCTTTCTCAGTGGGCTTAGTGTTTCCATGTGCACCACAGATTCAAGCTGTTGGAGAATAAACTAAACGGAGGTCACCATGTTTGCGTGATGTTTCTCCCCTTACATACACTCGCATGCACACAGACACAGCCATGCTGCTGGGAGGGGGAAATACTTTTATGGGATATGAAGGGGCTAAGTTTACAAGTTTTCATTGGCTAACTTTGCCTCACTGTCACCTCCCCAAATCATTAATATACCTAGTCATTGCCTTGCACGTAATTTGTGTACAATAGATATGTGTGCAGTTAAATCATTACAGTGATTCTGTGGGGTTTGTGTGACTTTTTTTAATCCCCATTTTACGTATGAGTCAGCACTTCCCTGGTGGCTCAGACAGTAAAGAATCTGCCTGCCATGCGAGAGGCCTGGGTTCAGTCCCTGGGTTGGGAAGGTCCCCTGGAGAAGGGAATGGTCACCCATTCCAGTATTCTTGCCTGGAGAATTCCATAGACAGGGGAGCCTGGCAAGTTACAGTCCATGGGGTCACAAAGAGTCAGACACAACTGAGCAACTAACACACATAAGTCAACTGAGGCATGAATTGGCCGAGTCACCTTTTTCAGGTCTCACAGTAAATGTTGATGTTAGGATTCCAAATCAGGTCTGTTTCACTCCAGAGTCCAAAGTTGACTTCTAGAAAAATTAATTATTCCATTTTGCCTCTACTGAACTGCAAGGATTTTTTTCTATAAGTCATGAAAATAGTCAGCATTCTATATAAACAAATTTGGGGGATTAAGTTTTATCTCACAGTAAACATTGCTTACTCTAAACAAGACAGAAACACGAAGACAGTGTTATTATTAATAATTTTGTAGTGTTGTTTAATGGGCATGAGTATGGCTGCAACTGATTCTATTTTGCCTTGAAATCCTCGGTCAAAGAATTATTTTACTTTAGCCTGTAGAGATGCATAAGTCTGTAAACATTTATAGCTTGGGAATCTAATTGCCTTAGGAAGCATAACATGGAATTTTAAAAATACTCTTTGTGGATTCTTGCACTTATATATGTATAGTTTTCTTTTTTTCTGGAATGGCTTTTTCTTTAATTGATATTTATGTAAAATAATGTGAAATCTCTCCAATATTATTTGCATAAATATATTAAAAAATAGTGTGATTCCCTTGGTAATTGGCTATAAGGTATATTTCTAATATAGTAATTATAACTTTTAATATGTGTCCCACAATGGCACTTGGAAAAAATCCAGCAAATTCAAAGAACAAATTAGAAATAAATCAGATTATATGCTGTGTAAATATGAATATGAGAAATTAAATGCCAATGTAGTATTGGTCTACAAATTTCTTTCTCTCAAATTCTGAAATTAAAATTTTACATATATATCTAAGGTTAAAACTGGGACCTTTGAATGCATTGAATGATTTTTTTTTCAACATAAAAAGAATGCCTGAATTCTAAACACTGACTGAAAAAGGTGTCATTTTTTTCCCCTTGAAAATGCATCTGAAGCACTTTTTATTAATCAATGTGAAAACTGTCTTTGTTGAAATGTTGGCATTAGGGAGTGGTGCATTTGGTCAGTAAGCAGGGGGTGAGGCTAAAGAGTGAGAGGAGAATAATATGCTTTTATAGAGGGGTTGCTATAGGGATACTTGAAGGGAGAGCTTCGGGGGAGCTGGAAGTTCCCTTGGTGAAAGCTGTGTTTAGTTTAGATACTGATTGAATTAGGACAACTCCCCAAAGCCACCATACAAGGTGGAAATGATAAAAACAACCTTCAAGACTCCTGGTGCGATAAAAGGTACTTTTTGTTGTTATTGTCTTTGTGTGTGTGTGTGTGTGTGTGTGTGTGTGTGTACACTCTTTCTTCTAGTAATAGTTCAGTCTGAATCCTTGGTAGAGAATATTGGGGTTATGTAAAGTAGATTTTAAAGCAATTCTAAATTAAGCATTTTTTTATTCCTATCTTATCTGAACCTGAAAATCAAAGAAGTAAAGTGAGTACTACTGACTTATGCTCATGATTTTGGAAAATCTAAAACCATTATTTATAGTGAAAGCCTGAACTGTGCAAATTTTCTAGGAATACTAAGATATATAAGCCAAATTTTAAAATAGAAATAGAGATGACTTATAGGTAAATATTTTTATGCTTCTTGAAAGTTAAGACATCAGTATCATAAGTGCTATTTATCACAGAGCTAAATATCTTTCTCAAATTCATGAACAAAAGTTATTCTTGAAGCCTTAATTTCAGGTCAAAAATTTGTCATAGTCTGTTACGACTTAATTTTTTTTAACTTCCAGTTATTCTCTTTTAATTCTAAGTTTTAAAATCCCTGACATTTCATGTTTTTATGTGAACCTAATGGAGTTTTTTCATCCTATTTTTAATTTATTGTTTTCAGACTTCTTATAAAATATGAGGATGACTCAAAATTTCACCTCCTTTCCATTATGTATAGATTCTCAAGGATGATAACCAAATATGCACCCAACTTTGCTTCTGGACTCCCAACAACTGTTCCTACGTGGTGACCCTCAAAAACATACTTAGATAGCTGAGCCATTTTATTTACTAGGAAACAAATGTAGATACAATGTCAAGTCTTATGCTAATACTTGGCTACATGAAATATACCAATTAATTGCTGTTTATACGTGCTTTGGTGATTTCCAAACTTTTATATAAATGTACCAGGAGGTTTTATAGCTGATTGAAACATGGGATTTGGTGCTTGGTTATATATAAAAACACCAAAATCTTACACTTTATATACATGTATCAAAATATACATTTCCTGTATTTATATCTTTACATTGCTAACAAATAACTTGTATTTAGTTCTGATTGCTCTGAGTTTACTTGAAATAGTTCAGTTGAAATAGTAAACTTATTTAAATTTATACTAATTTAAAATACTGGATGGTGGAGTGGAAAAAGTGAATGGAAATTTCTTCTACCTTCCCCAAAAATATAATTAAAATAACCATATCATTGCAATAGCTTCTTTTTAAATTGGGAGAGTCTTTATTCTGCTTATTACCTCTTCCTATGATTTCTCATGGGGTTCCCTCCTTACCTCCCTTCCCATCTGTGAGTATATGGAAGTCAAGTCTTTCTCTTTTCTATATGTTTTAAACTCATTACCTTCAGGTGATTTGAGATGTGGCTGTTTTAAGGAAATCTAGAGTAATGAATCTATGGGAAACTAGGAAATGTGAAGTCACACCTAAAAAGCATTCAGATTAAAATGTTTTCTTAGAATGTTGCTGGTGAAAGAAAGCCCATTTTCAGCCCAGATTCTTGCCTACATGCCACTATTTGGCAACTCCTTTTTTTAAGATCTTGAAATATAGTAAACTTACAATGTGTTAGTTTCAGGTATACAGAAAAGTGATTAAGATATATATATATATACATATATATATATATTCTCTTTCAGATTCTTTTCCCCTATGGCTTATTATAAAATATTGATTATAGTTCCCTGTGCTATATAGCAGGTCCTTTTTGGTCATCTATATATAGTAGCCTATATATTTTAATCCCAAACTACTAATTTATCCCCTCACTCCCACCTTTCCCCTTTGGTGACCATAAGTTTGTTTCCTATGTCTGTGAGTCTATTTCTATTTTGTATATAAGTTCATTTGTATCACTTATTTTTTTAGATTCCACATATAAGTGATATCATATGACACTTGCCTTATCTGGCTTACTTCACTGAGTGGGATAGGGAATCTTTAGGTTCATCCCTGCTGCTGCAAATGGCATTATTCCATTCTTCTTTATGGCTGAATAATATTCCATTATGTGTATGTACCACATCTTCTTTACCCGATCACCTGGCTCCTGGTCAGTGCTGGGTTTAAGAGCTGGGAGAGAGATTATCTGTGGAAGAAGGAATCAGACAGGATGGACAGTGTTATGGAGCCAGACAGAGGGCAGGACAAGTTGTTGGAGTTGTCTGGTCAGAGGAGTAGAAAAGGTACCTAGGCAGGCAGGCAGACTTAGAGGGGAGAAAGGCGGAACCAGCCTTGATTGGTTGGCTAGAAAAACCATTAGGATCGTTGAGCAACCATTCAAACTGTTAGAAAAACAGACATCTGAGATGCTTTGGAGACCTCCATGTAATTGGCTGTCTCATGAGAGATGTGGCCCTTTCCCTGTCTTCACACACTTCTCATTGCTGCCACACTGCTAATTCAGTCCTTAGAAAAGTTCGACTGTGGGACTTGGAAACGGTGTTCATTTAGAGACAAATGGAGAAAGCAGCATCTCATAGCGATAAAGGGTTTGACTCTGGTGTCAAGCAGATATGAAAGCAAATGTTCCCTCCCTCTGTACTCATTGTGTCTGCCACGAAACACAACTGACGGGAGCTTTACTCTCTTTGTTGTTTGAAAGCAGCGGTTCTGGAGACTTAGTAGCTAACAGTGTAGCTGATATATTAATAGCACAAGCTGTCAGGAGCAGCCCGGGCGCTGCTCTTCAGTTCTGGGGCCTTGATTCCCGCAGCTGCCCGGAGTGCTACCTGCAGAAGGCTCAGTCCCCAGGCAGGATGTGTCCTCAGTCCCAGGGATGTGCCTCATCTGAGTTGTGCCCCTGCGCAGGGCAGCTCATACCCAGCCAACGGGCACAGGGTCGCTGCCCTTGCTTCCATGCAGGGCATCCCGGAAGCACCACCTCAGCTCTCTGCATCTCAGCTCAGCATCTCTCTGCCCAATCCTCTTCCCCCACCCCTTCAAAGTGCTGTTTTTGAGAGCACATCCCCAAACACCTTCTACTGACAAAAGTCCTTCTAGAGTCTGTTTTCCCTGTTATCCGGACCCTGATAAATGATCACACTGCAGCGGATACAAATATACAGGTGGGGAAGGGAAATCATTTGTAGGATCAGGGTCTTTTCCAGTAAGCTGGCTCTTCGCATCAAGTGGCCAAAGTATTGGAACTTCAGTTTCAGTATCAATCCTTCCAATGAATATTCAGAGTTGATTTCCTTTAGGATTGACTGGTTTGATCTCCTTGCAGTCCAAGGGACTCTCAAGATTCTTCTCCAGCACCACAGTTCGAAAGCATCAGCTCTTCCATGCTCAGCCTTCTTTATGGCCCATCTCTCAAATGCATACATTACTAAAACCATAGCTTGCTATAAAAACAAACTTGAACATGTGAGGTTGGGCTGACACCCAGGACCCGCTTGTGACACTCACCAGCTGCTGTCTCACGTAGAAGCCCCTGATACTGGCAGGGTGGTCACAGGTTCCGTGATGAGGAATCTTCCTTTACAGTGAAGGTCACTGGTGTCACCCTGGTCCGGAAGCAACAGAAAGTTCCAGCACCATCTGGTGTTCTGTGTGTGACTGAACACTGAATTCATGTCTTCCCAAGGCTCACTGAATGTTATGTGGGGGTTGAATTTCTAGCATCTGCTCCTCAAACTCTGTGCTTTGATCTCCTTTTTCAATTTTACTCTTTTCAGCTCCTGTTTTAAATCATTTCACCTCCTTTTCATGTTTAGGGATTTTCAATTTAAAATTGTAGCTCTCTGCATGGCTTCTTAAGAAGACGTGCAGTGTAGAGTAGAAGATAAATGCAGTTGTGTCAAATGTTTGTGTCTGTGCTTGGATTGAAAATAAAAGAAAAGGAAAATTTAGATCACAGGGTGAAAAGAGAAAATAAAATTAGTAGTGTTTAAAATAAAAGTCCCAAAGTATGTGATTGTAACCCTAAACCTGTTTAAAACGAAGGGAGTAATTTAATGGACAACAAACAAGCAGACTTTGAAGGCACTATCTTGGGAAAAAGTCATATATATTTGGGAGAGCGATATGTTTTTTAAAAGCCTAGACTAAATATTAGATGTAAAATATATGAACACTTTGGTCAACTACTATTTCCCACTCAGAATTAAAAACTGTTTTTGTTTTTTTTTTTTGAAACAGTAGTACAATTTAATGTTGAAGTAAAGGGTTTGTCTGAAGATAATACTTCAAGACATTTTTCAATATTCACTTTTCTTCTACTGTGCTGGTGTTGCGAAGCGCTCACAATAGGATAAGATTTCAAAGTTATGGTAACGTTCTTCCAAAACCAGGAGACAGGTCCCTTTTTACAATGGGGAGTTCATCCAGGGCCAACTTGAAGGTCTTTTCACAGTTCCTGTGCTAATTGGAAATGAGGCTTCATTGTGATCACTTGTCCGTCCTTTGCGTTTTCACTTTCCTTTATATTTCACTTATCAGGAAACATCTTAGACAGAGAAGCAGAATTTTCCCATTAGTTGCAAACTGGAAGGACGGGCTTTTATTTTTTCCACATTCATGTTGCCTTTAATTTCCTTCACTGTGGTCTTTTTTTATCCACTCACATATTCCATGCCCCTGTTCTTACTTTGCGCTGCGTGTACAGAACTTGGGCTATGATGTACTTCCTTTTGAATCTTGTCCTCCTTACTGGACTGTAAGGAACCACAGCGACATCCAGCCTCTCTGATTGCACCCATAGTTGGTCAGAGGTGGATGCTGGTACACAAGAGGGGCATACTGACATTTATTAAATACACGAACCAAACAATCAGTGAATGGATCAAAATTAGGAGTCAGTCTTCCTCAACTCTGGCCATGCTTCTGTAACTTTCTTACCCACATTCTAGGTTCTAGATTTCTGGCATGCTTCAATGCCTTAACCTCACGATGCTTCAGTGCCTTAATTCCTTCTAGACTAATGATACCTCCTCTGTCTGTGTGGCCAGGCTACTTGTGTGAATTTAAAGAGAAGTATACATGAAGACAAGAGTAAATTCAAGTTGTAAAAATATAAGGTATTTTTATTAATTTGCCATGTGATTATCTTATTTTGCAATGTTTATACCCACAGAGGAAGAAAAATGGTAGAGAAAGGCACCACATTTCTGCCAGAACTATTCACATTTATTGTCTTTTTTTGGAACTAGAAGATATTGAAAGAAGCCCCAGGATGAATGGCCATATGAACTTTGTTGCTTTCAATCTCTTATATCTATTGCTTATGTTCTGTTTAATATTGTCATTGCTCCTCTGAAGGGTACATCTCTATCATGGTACAGTCCTTTGTGCAGAAGTCTAATTTGTTGTTTTCAAATTCAGAATCTTTTGGAGTTTAGAAATATAATCTGGTAAGCATGCTACTCAGTGTGTATCATCCCCAATCAGGGACTGTGACAGTACTTTGTAATCAGAGACTTTAATATTTATGCAAAGAAAAGTATGAATTTTAACAATAAGTAGAATAAAGAAAGATTATAAACAGCCTTTCTCGATGATTTTTTTCTTCCCCACCAAATGATTTTTACTAAAAATATTTGAAACAGAGGCCTCTTTAAGGGTTCAAAGCTGATGTATCTGTTACCTTCTCTCCATCACACCCCCATACATACCTAATTAAAATTCCTCATGGTAAGAATGCATTTCCTTTCCCCATTGCTTGTCCTTAGAGACTAACTCACTGGCTGGGCTACTGCCTGGCATACTGTCTGATCTAGGGGTCCTTAGAAAACTTATTTAACTGCCTCTCAAACAAATATATGAAAATTCTCTTTAAACATTTTTCTGATTGCTGACTGACATATGCTATGCTTTTCCTTGCCTGACAGTGATAAAATTAAAATGTTATAATGAATGTTTCAGACAATATTTTTAACTAACAAAAACCAACTGAAGCTGAAAAGTTACCTTCTGTTTTGTGTTGTTTTCTACATTTCTGAAAAAAAAAAAAACTTTAAAAAGGTTTAGAAAAGTTAAATAAATCAAACTCAAATCAGGATATATATACACCCACTCCCCATCACGTATGACCAGATTTTCCAGATTTGAATGATAGTACTGCAGACATGGCACCCCGCTCCAGTACTCTTGCCTGGAAAATCCCATGGACAGAGGAGCCTGGTGGGCTGCAGTCCATGGGGTTGCAAAGAGTCGGACACGACTGAGGGACTTCACTTTCACTTTTCACTTTCATGCATTGGAGAAGGAAATGGCAACCCACTCCAGTGTTCTTGCCTGGAGAATCCCAGGGACGACAGAGCCTGGTGGGCTGATGTCTATGGAGTCGCACAGAGTCAGACATGACTGAAGTGACTTAGCAGCAGTAGCAGCAACTGCAGACATAGTAGGATATTGTATTCATATTGGAAAAATCATGTAATCCTTTTTAGCAAATATGCTAGATTTACTGCAGTCTGCCATCTCTTAAATATATCTCAGGGTTAACTTTTGTCTAAATAAATGTATAAACTGTGTGAATAACCCAATATGATCCTGACTTTTGGGTGTAGTTAATTGGACAGTAATAATTCAATTGAAACCAATATAAAATTTTCAAATGTTCATATCACTTCATACATATAAATGCAAAGGACAGAGCTTAGACCAGTGATTCTCCACTGGGGTACTTTTCCCCAGTAGAGTTTTGACAATGTGAAGACATTTTTTGTTGTCACAACTTGCTGGGTGGGGAGAGAGAGGCGTGCTCTTGGCAACTATTGAGTAGAGCCAAAGGATGCTGCTAAACATCCTATCATGCATGGGACAGCCTCTCAGAACAAGTAATTATCCTGCCCCAACTGTCAATAGTGTAGAGGCTGAGGAATTTCTAATTTGGGAACCAAGATAATTATATTTTTCTCATTCCTTGTGCCTTAGATTTAAACTGAGATGATACTAAATTTTGCAAATGTAACTTTAATAAAACTGGGCTCTTTTAATCTAGTCACTGCTTTTACGTATATATGACATACAGCTCCACTTCCAGAAATCTTCAGAGCAGTTTATCTTTACCACATGTGCTTGAAAAAAATTGAAGCAGTGATTAGAGCACTCAGTATAAGCAGAGATCCTTGAAAATTCCCTGTACTCATCTTTTTCCTCAATCTCACTCTTTCATTAGCGCTCTTCTCCACTCCTCTGTCCCATTTTGTCTATGCTGAACTTGTGCAGAGTAACTTTGGATGCCTTTGTTCCTCGCCACTTTTCTCTGCATGGCTCATCTGATCAGAAAACCAAAGACCCAGCAGATGGAGCCAATCAAGCAAGTCTAGACTCTTTATTACAGAAGACAGAAGGGTCTTCTGAAGGATGTGTGTGTGTGTGTGTGTGTGTGTGTGTATCTGTCACACAAATAAATGCTTTTGCTGTGTTACAAACCACTCCAAAACCTTGTGGCTTGAATAGTCATAATTCATTGCTCATGATCTGTGTGTTGGTTGGTTAGTTTATAGTTTTAAAATGAATGGTTTTCTGAGGATTGCATACATGAGACAATGTGCCAGGCAGTGCGTTACTTTCTAGGGACACAATGATGGGGGAAACGCTTTCTTCCCAGGATGAATTTGTAAGCAAGTTTATTTGGGGGTGTGAGAAGGAGGAGTTAACAGATGTATCAACTCTGAAGCCTTAGATAGGCCTCAGTTTGCTGGTTTCACCTGGCCTGTGTTCATCTGCAGGGTTGGCCAAACTAGGAGGTCCAAGATGGCTTCACCCCATGTCTGGCAGTTGGTTCTGGCTATTGGATAGGGCATTTCAGTTCTTCTCCACCTGGACTCTCAGCCTCCCATATAGACCACTTGCTTTGCTTGGTGACTTTAGGACAGAGATACAAGACAGCTAAAATAAAACTATAAGACTTCCTAAGCCCTAGAATCATATGATATAAAGTCATTTACGCTGCATTATTGATCAAAGTCAATACAATGCAAGATCAGATTCAAGGAGAGAGGAAATCAATTCTACCCTTGAAGGGAGGAAGGACAAAGTCACATTGCAAAAGAGCATATATTTTGGAACTGGAGGCGTTTGTGTCCGTATTTAAAATCTGTGCTCTGGTCACTATGATTTATATTCTTTCTATATCAGAATGCACTCATCCCCTCTCAAGAAAAAAAAAAATGTCACCCAACTATGTCAGCAAGCTCCAACTCCAGTATTGTGTGATCTTCATCTGGTCCAGACACAGGTGAGGCTCCTCAGGTGCAAATCCTCTCAATCCCTAGGCCTGGAAACTAATAAGAGAGGTTACTGCTTCCATTCATCCAACATGCAATCTTGAGACAGGGAGGGACCATTGCAACAGATGCTTCTGTTCAGAAAGGGAAGAATGGAAAGGAGATGGCAGTCATGCTCTGAAGTTATCCTGAAATCCAGCCAGACACAGGTGGCCCGCCCCTTTCATTCAAGAACAGGGTCATTCCCTGTCTTTTTTATAAGAAGTGGCTCATGTTTGTGGCTGATAGTCTTCTCAGCTTCTTCTTAGCCACATAAATTTGTGGTTCCAAAATAATCTCTTCATTTTGAATTATCTGGTCCCTTTAGTTCCAATGGGTGGCATTTTTGCTTAACAGATTTGTTGGCTTTCCCTAAATCTGCTTGGAGTTTATCCTATGCCCTCCAAACCCGAAGTCTGAATTAAACTTTGCATCACAGGCCACTGCAGTTGTCAGTGCCCTTAAGTTTTTCAGAAGCTGGTTTGTCTGGTTGGGATCATCAACCAAGCACTGCCTTAAGGCTTTCCAAGTTCTTCATAATGGTCTTACAGTCACATTCTTGATTTACTGTTATCCTGAAGCTATTTTTTGCTTTGCAAATCTTTTTCCATGAGAGACTAACAATGACAGAACAATATTTTTTTCCACTGCACCATATCAAAGGCTTTCTATGTTTCCTCTAAATTCTGTTTGCAAACTTAATAATTTGTTCTTTGATTCATCTCTCTTTCTTCCAGGACCTTATCAGTTCACTTCAGTCGCTCAGTCAGGTCTGACTCTGCGACCCCAGGACCTTATAATATGCAGTTTAAAAAAGCCAGTTGACAGCTTTCTACAGGAAAATCCCCTAGCCAGTTGCAAAAGTTCAAGTTACTTCCAATGACAGAATATAAATGCATAAAATATGTGTAGTTCTCCTTCCAGTCCCAGTTGGCAGTTTCCTCACTGTTCTTTCAGCCTTAACCAACAGTCTTTGTGACCTTCAGCCTCCTTCCCCACCTCATCCCAAGGCCAAGGCCACATGTTTTTGATTTCTTTTAAAGCACCACTGACCCCTAGTAACAATTTCTGTTTCAATTAGCCTTTGCTAAACCACCATCAGGACTTAGAGAGTTAACACAATAATACATATGGTTTCCGCTGGTCCCGTGGGTGGGCTAGGCGTTTCCTCTGTTGACTGTGCCTGGAAACATTCACTTGGCTACATTCAGCAGGAAAATCAGCAGGGCTGGCAAGTCCCCTTGTTCACGTGTCTGGCAGTTGGTTGTGGCTGTCACCCTGGGTGCTTTAGGTCTCCTCCAAGTGTCTTTGTTCCTCCAGGATGCTGTATCACCACCAGGACAGAGTTCATAGACAGCCACGATGGATCCTCAAGACCTTTAAAAGCCCAGCCTCTGAAATTGGATGAAATCACTTCAGCCATGTTATTGATCAGCCTAGACTCTGTTGTTGTTGTTGAGTTGTTAAGTAGTGTCTGACTCTTTTGTGACAGCGTGGACTGTAACCCACCAGGCTTCTCAGTTCATGGGATTTCCCAGGAAAGAATACTGGCATGGGTTGCCATTTCCTTCTCCAGGGGATCTTCCTGACCTGGGATCAGTCCCACATCTCCTCACTGATAGGTGGGTTCTTTACCACTGAGCCACCAGGGAAGCCCAGCCAGCCTTGCTTGGGGTGAGGGAAGCTGTCTCTCTGTCCTGATAGGAGGAACAGCAAAATGACGTTGCAAAGAGTGTGCTGACCAGAATGGAAGGAATTTGTGGACATATTTGGTAATCAGCTGTAGCCTGGTCATAGCAGACACCCTCTTCCAACAACACAAGAGAAGACTCTACACATGGACATCACCAGATGGTCAACACCAAAATCAGATTGATTATATTCTTTGCAGCCAAAGATGAAGAAGCTCTATACATTCAGCAAAATCAAGACTGGAAGCAGACTGTGGCTCAGATCATGAACTCCTTATTGCCAAATTCAGACTGAAACTGAAGACACTAGGGAAAACCACTAGACCATTCAGGTATGACCTAAATCAAATCCCTTAGGATTATACAGTGGAAGTGACAAATAGATTTAATGGACTAGATCTGATAGATAGAGTGCTTGATGAACTATGGATGAAGGTTCGTGACACCGTACAGAAGACAGGAATCAAGACCATCCCCATGGCAAAGAAATGCAAAAAAGGAAAATGGCTGTCTGGGGAGGCCTTACAAATAGCTGTGAAAAGAAGAGAGGCAAAAAGCAAAGGAGAAAAGGAAAGATATAAGCATCTGAATGCAGAGTTCCAAAGAATAGCAAGGAGAGATAAGAAAGCCTTCTTCAGCAA